>PVJD01004711.1:0-130364 GCA_004026545.1 Mormoops blainvillei
CTCTCCTCTCTCTCTCTCTCTCTCTCTCATCAATAAATATAGCTTTGGGTGACTGTGGGGGGTCAAGGGAGAGCAATGGGGGAAAAATTGGGACAACTGTAATTGAGCAACAACAACAACAATAATAATAAACTGGAAGTAGTTATTCTCACTTTATGAGTTTATTGTGAGGGACATGGTAAGTGTCTGGTAAATTTTCTTCCTCCTTCCTTCCACAAGAGCCTAGTGTATTTACCATGAGGTGAAATGAAGTGAACAGAACATCATCACCATGGACTAAAAACTTCATCTTCTGCCACTCATACTTCTCCTCCCTCTACTCCAGTCGCCTTGCCCTTTCCTGGCTTCAGGCTGGCTCTTCCTCTTCCAGGAATGTCTCCCTCAAATATACCAATGTAGCACCTATTACAGCCCTTGGCAAAAATTTCATCATCTCAGTAATGTGAATGGTATAAAACTGCAATCCACACTCTAATCCCCCCCACCACACACTCTTTTTAACCTCACCTGAGGACATTTTCTCATTGCTTTTTTTTTTTAAGAGAAAGAGGAAGGGAAAGCGAAGAACATTGATGTGAGAGAGAATCATCAATTTTTTGCCTTCCCTATGCGCCCTGACCTGGGATCGTTCTCTTCCAGACCAAGAGCCAACCCTGCAACCTAGGTATGTGTTCTGACTAGGAATCAAACCCACAACCCTTTGGTTATGGGAAAACCACCAACCATTGATCCACACGGGCCAGGGCCCACCACACACTCTTTTCTGTTTTGTTTCATTTTGTTTTTCCATATCACTTACCATGTTCTAACTTTTTTCTTCTTACTCTTTATTGTCAGAAGGCAACATGGATACAAATATGAGTGCTACAATGGTAGGGATACTCGTCTGTTTTATTATATATCCCAAGTGCCTAGAATAGCCCATTGTAGGTGTTCAGTAAATACTTTTTCTTATTTTGCACTTTATAAGGTTACATAAGGCTATTTAAAAAACAAGGTTAAAACTAAATATCTCACTTTAACTGCTATATCTGTGGGTATTTTTAATGTTTTCTTCAGCTTTTTAAAGTTTCTGAAATAATTTTAGATTCACAAAAAAGTTACAAAAAACAATGCAGAGAGTTCCTGTATACACTTTACCCAGGGTACCCTGATAATAGTATCTTAAATAACCATGGCACATGTGTCAAAACCAAGAAATATGCTTCTATCGATATTTTTTAAACACATGATTTGTTATGAAGTACCAAAAATCTATGAAGTTTATGGTCTTGTGTTCATGTTATTAACCCAGAATAGACAGTGATGAGAACAGAATGTCCTAAAATTATTTCACTTCCTCTCTGTTTTTTTTCATATTTTGTCATCTTAGAAATCTTTTCTGTGTGAATAACATGTATATTTAAGGGCTCCGGCTAGTAGCTTTGCAAAAGACTTTACCACCCGAGAAATCTAAGAGGTCCCTGAAAATCTCTCGTAGGAAAGCCTTTCGAACTCTGGTAAAAATATCCTATCACTGTCTACTGAATCAACAGCTGAAAAGAAAAGCTCCCTCATTTCTAAAATAGCAGGATAAAGCACATAGAGAACATATTACATTATTCTTAATGAGAAGCTTGTTTGTCTCTAACATGTAAATGTTTATTTACTCAGTGCCCTGGGAAATGGTTCTAGAATGCCAAGGTGTTGACAAATTGCTGAGGGCTGTACTAAACATCCTCATTAGCTTAAGCTTAGATAAAATAACTCACAGAGCACCCCCCAACCGCCGCCCCACGTTTCACAGTTTGTCGGCAGGGGATCTGTGTACAACAGCCATCACTTTTCCCAGTCCCTAGCAAAAGCAGCTGGGGAGAAGCAAATGCATGATGGCATTTGATCTGTGACTAAATTAAGCTTGATGGTACAGCTGGGGCTTTTGCAATTGCAAGACATTCAGCATTTGCGGTTGCTGGGACTTCTCTTCAGTGAACCCCTAAGAACATTTCTAATCATGTTTGGTTCTGGTCTACCTTACTGCTGTCTCTCTTCTTAATCTCCATCTTATCTTACACAGTCTCTAATCTTGTTTCAGGTCAACTCATTTTATTCACTAATTCAACAAATATTTAGACATCATTTGCCAAAGAGACTTACATGTTATTTCACTTAATTCTTACCACGACCCTATGACACATTACTACCTATCGAATAATTTTTTTTAAAAAAACTGAAATTCAAAGACTGTAAGACAGTTGCCCACATAAATTACTGCCAATGAGTGGCACGATAAATAATTAAACTAGTCTGATTCTGAAATAGTCATCCTTTCTTTCTGTGATGCTTTCCTACATTTCAAGAAAAGTAAAAATTATAAAGGAGCTTCTTTCTTTTGAAATGATTTCATGAAATGAAGCAAATTTAATAAATTGATGTTTATTGAGCAAGAGTGTCTTATGATTGAGGTTAAGCCAAATTAATGGATTCTTGAATTTGTCATTATGTCATAACAAGATGAGGAGGTGAGAAGAAGAAGAGCAAAAGAGAGACGTTGGCATTTTCTTCAGTGGAAGAGGATAAAATGACATGAGTAAATGGTTCCTGAATATGAATTTCTATCTCACAAAGATGTTCTCTGAACCCCAGTTGAATAGGAAAACTCATGCCCGAAGCCCACTCTGGGCTCTCGCATCTCAAAGCCTTTGTTCCTGCCTTTGCATCCCCCCCACATCCTGGGCTTCAGGCTGTGTTTCTCTGCTCTGACTGTATTCTTCCATGATGACATCTACCATTAGACCTGCACTCGCAATAAATTTTTAACTAAAGGAACAAGCTTCCCAAATGAACGTCCTAGGAACAGTTTACAAACACACTGGTTCCCATTTGTAAGTTATGTAAATGTCTAGCCACTACTCTTGTGCACCTGAAACTAATATAATATTGAATTTCAACTATAATTGAAAATAAAAATTACAAAACAAATGGTGGTTCCCATTAGATAAAGCAGTGATGGTCAACATGGGGTTGGAGAGTTTGGGTTGTAAGAGAAAGCAATGTTTTTTGAAAACAAAGAAACATCTTCCTGCTTTCTTGAATTAATTATAATAATTATTTACTCTGAATTTCAAATATCATAAAAGGAAGTCATAAAATTTACACTTGCTTTTTCAAACTGAGAAAGATCATCTATTAACACAGGGTATTATCTGGCCCATAGTAATCACTCAAAAGAAGTAGTTCTCATTGTTATTAATAGTCACTACTGCTACTCCCTAAATTTCGACTATCTTGAGCATATTTCCAGGTAAGTAACAAGCATAACCTTTAATATGCCTTCCAGATATTACATTTTAATTGTTTAAGCCTTCCAACATTTATATATTTCAAATTAGCCCAGCATTATAGAAGACTCTCAGGCCCCTAATATTTTCTTCCAATACAGATTATATGTTTACATGACAATTTTGTGTATATTTCTATGTATGTGTGTAAGGTGAATAATAAAAAAAGTTTGAGCCAACTAAAACATTCTTACAAATATTAAGCAACAATACAAACCTTTGGAGTATTAAAATTATTTTTGTATGGTTTTAAACTGATAGTGCCTTAAGTATGAGAGAAATTAAAGTTGTTTCAGAGAAATTGAATTAGGATGTTTTCTCCCCAATATTCATTACCTTCCTGAGATATTTTGAAGTTCTAGCTTGTTATGATTCTTTAAAGTAAACAACACTAAATTTAACCCCAAATTCAATATGCTGATATGAAAAAGTAATGTTTTATATACCATCACTTTTCTCTTATTCTTAAAATAAGATATTTTCAGCTTATCTATTTTCAAATAGTTCCTAAATAATAGTTTGCTTTGGATGATTGACTATAGAAATGTTGCTCATACAATACCTCCAAAGCATGACATTTTAAATCACATACTTCTTTCACTCGTTACGTTTAAAGTGAATTTCACATTGTTACACAATTTCTGATTTGAAGATGGAACAAGATATTTACAAGGATTCCATCTACAGCTCCACAACTGAAAAAGTATGGCCAAGTCTTATTAAAACCATGCATTCTTGGTTATTGCAACTGAATCGCAATAGGGAGGAATTGGTCTTCAATGCACATATTCAAGGGCGACTGCATGGAAATCAAGGCCCAGGAACACATGGTGACATACAGAGCACTGAGCTTCCTTCCATATGACATTTCAGGGATCTCAGTGGGAACCCACACTGTGGGCTCCACTGCAGTATGGCACCACTCTCTCCTGTTTCTGCCTCCCTGCTCTCCTGCCCTCTCAGTCACCCTTACTGGCTCTTTTTCCTCCAGCTTCCCTCAAAATTTTTCAGTGATCCCCAAGATCCAGTCCTTGTCCCTTTCTTAATTCTAAATATTCTCTGGGCCCTCTCAATTGTTCCCATTGGCTTCTATTGCCAATATTACAGTAATGGACTCCAAAACAGTATCTCCTGTCTACACATCTCCCATGAGCTTCAGGCCTCTATAGCCAATGGCCGACGAGATGTCTCAAATTAGGTGGCCCACAAATGTGCCAAGCTCCACCTGTACAGAGCAAGCTCAATGTCCTTCCTTCAAAGTCTCATATATGCTTCCTGCCCCAATCCATACTGCAGCCACACTGGCCTTCTAGCAGTTTCTCAGTACACCATGCTCTTTTCCATCAGAGATTTTGCACATGCTTTAGTATCTTCCAGAAGCACTACTTCCATTCCTTCCCTCCTCATTGCAACCACACCTCCTTTGCTAGATAGAAGCTCAATCATTACTTCCTTAAAGAAGCCTTTGCTGACCTCCTAGACAAAGTCAAATCTCCTAATACTCATTTACCATACCTTTGATTTTATATATGTATTGTGATTATTAATATCTATGGCCCTTATGGGCTACATGTGGTTTGTTGTAGATATATCCCAGGTACCTAAAATTCAAAAATTTAATAAAAAATTTTAATAAAACCCCCAAATAACTGAATAAACATTAAAGAGAAATCTCCCTCCAAGAGAGTTACCATACCTAGGTGATTTTAAAATGTACTATATCTAACAGTAACCCAAACTTCTTAACTATACAAAATATTTCAGAGAATAGAAGGATGAAATAGAAGAAATAAAAAGAATTTTGTGAATCCCATCCAACAATGTATCAAAATATAAGATACCGCAACAAAGTAGCATGTATCCCTGGAATTTAAAACGGCTTGACATCTGGTAATTTATTTGTGTTAATTGCCACCTTACCAGACAAAAAGTGAAAAAAACATCCAAAAATGTCATTCAATAAAACTTAATATCCATTCACAATTTTAAAAAAACTTTTAGGAAACGAGTTTTAAAAGGGAACTTCAAAAGCCTAGGATTCACATTACATCTAGCATCACACTTAATGGTAAAATTATAGAAGTCAAAATATTAAAGGCAGGAATAAGACCGGGATATGCCCTAGCATTCCTAATATTCACCATTATTCCACAGGTACTAGCTGTTGTCATGAGACGAATTAAAAAATAAAGAGGTAGAAAAATTGAAAAAAAAAAGACCAAATTGCCATTACTTGCATACAATATGTTCACACAAACTCCCCAAAAAATCAACAGGGAACTCTTCAAGCTAGTTTAGGAGTCCACTAAGATTGTTAGGTACAAATCAATGTACAAAAATTAATAACATTTTATAAACCAACAGTATTTAAATTAAAAATATAATATGTTATTTACAATAGCAATAAAATCTATAGAGGGCCAAGGAAGCCAGAGATTGCCTTACATAATTATTAAAATTGATGGTATCAGATCAATTTGGTTTCAATTAGCACCCTCATGACATTGGTCAAATTATTCAATGTCTCTAGACTTTGATTTTCTTATTTGAAAATTCAAATAATAACTCATACTTTTATCAGCTGGTTAATGAGAAGATTAAATGAAGTAATACATACAATTCCTATAATTATAGCGAGCTCAACTTGTGTAACAGTAGTAGCATTTGTAATACACATATAGGCAAAATATACATGGGAAAAACTATAAAATTTTATTTATGGACATAAAAGAATTGACTAAATAGAAAAATATTTGGGTAGACATGGCCATTAGTTTGAGGATGCTCAATTTTCCCATTTTAGTGTATCAATTCAATTGATTTCCAATCAAAATGCCAATAAGGTTTTATGAAACTTGAAATACTAAATCTAAAATTTATAAGAAAAAAAGACATGAAAATAATATATTAATAATTTTGAAATATAACAAGAAAATACTAGGAATTAAAATGTAGTATAGAACTGTATTATTGACACAGCGTAATAGTTGAGGGAATGGACTATAAAGATAGAATGTGTATGTGAACTTGGAATACTATAGCATTAAATAACTGGGGATTTATTTCTTCAATAAATGGGACAACTGATTCTCTTATGAAACATTACAAAGATAGATTTTTATTTCACACCAATCACATTTAAAATCTCAAGAACAAATTAAAGGAAACATTCAAATAATTAAAATGAAAATATGTCTATCATAATGTTAAAGATTAAAATATTTTTAATGAATCGGTCTATTGAAAAATATTCACAAAATTTATGCAGATTTTTGAAACCCACAAAACCAATAGCTAGTTTCTATTTTTATGCATTTGTATATAAATATATTAAAATGAATATTAAGCATTACATATTGTCAATGTAGAGAACATCCAAACCAGAAGAACTTTTTCTGAGTTTATTTGAGCCAAACTAAAAATAATTGCCAGGAAACAAAACTTCAACGGATTGAGAAAATGCTCCAGAGAATGGCAATTTTGCGCCTCATTTTATACATTACATTCAAAAGAGGAGGTGTAAGGGGGTTACAGGAAACCGACTGGTGACAGATGAGAGAGGGCGGAGAAAGCAGTGTCAGGAAATCTCTGGGACAGAAAGTGAAATGAATAGGCCCAAACTTCTTTTGCAAAGGCAGGTGTGGGACAGGTAACAGTTAACGATTAATATAACAGTAACGACGAGATTTGTGGTCTTTGTTCTGGCGCAGTGGTTGTGCTTTGAGGGGTTAGACAAAAGGAAATCATTCTGACAATCCAAAGGTACCTTGTCATAGGTGCAAAAAGACGGTAGACAGGCTCAGTTAAGGTAAAGATTGACTTTTGTCAGGGAAGATTCAAGCCCGGGGCATGACTGCCCACCATGACCTGCTTTAAGTCAGAAAGTTTTAATTTCAGACCATCCTTCGCGGTTACTTTGGTCTCTGAGTTTGTAAGGCCTCCATGCAGGCCTCTCCTGCGCTTGTCCGGTTTTGTATACGCCCCATTTTTATCCACAATATCAAACTCATAATTATGGGATCCAGAGAAAAGAGAGAGAGATACCAGTTAAAGGAAAACTTAGTTTTATACTTAATGCCATCTTAAGTAATACCATCAGAAAAGAATGATAATCCAAACCTTTTTAAATGTTCACAAAATTCAACGCAGAATTTCCGATGGTTACAATTTGCCGGACAAACCTCAGATGGAAAGGGGCAGACAGATCCTGCAGCCCAGCTCTGTATTTTTCTTCTAAAGTTCACTTCAGCAGTAAAGGGGATCCGGCCAAATGGCGGGGCGGAGAGAAGACAGGATCCCCAAGGCTGTAGGAGAGCCTGCCTTCCCCGGGGAAGAGGGGAGGGGCCGCAGGAGGAGGCTGCCTGAGGCAACAGCACACAAGCTAGTGTGGCCCAGCAACCGGGCAGCGGGCTAGTGACACAACAGAAGAAAGGCGGCACTTCCGAAGAGAAAGGGGCTGCAGGAAACCCCAAGGCGGTGGGTTGAATCCACCACCAGAGGGTGACAGACCTCCTTACCCTCAGGTGATGGTAAACAGCTAGCACAGCAGGAGGGAACTTGCACAGAGTATGCACCAGGTTAGTGAAATGTTTGGACAAAGGAAAAGACCCTCCTACTTCCTTCAGGAACAGCATAGGATTTGGGAGCAGAATATTTAAATGAGGGTCGCAGATGGGCGCTCTTTCCTCCTCCTTAACTAGGGTCTGGGGCCTGGGGACCAAGCCTTCTGGAGCCTGCAGGCCCTGGAGATGGAGTGGCCAGGTGACAGGTCCTGCAACCCTCCCCACCGGAGAAGTGGCGGCAGCGCTGGGGATTAGTGCTGCAGTACCTGGCCCTGCTCAGTCAGGCGCTCCGACGCACCTGTGAGCCATAGCGAGCGGGAAGGGGCACAGAAACTGGGCCAGCAGGCGGCAGCCAGTGGAAAAGGCAGCGTGCTACAAGTAGGACGCGGCACACGCAGACTCCGAAAGAGGCCTGGAGCAGAACTGGGACGGGCAACCAGCATTTTTAAATGGCAGAAGGGATTCCAGGTGCAGCTTTGAACTAAGCAGGCAAAAGGGTAGAGGTGTTGTTTGCCTTTGGGTGTCTTAAAGAGAATGGGACCTTGGGGAGAAGCCCATAGTTCTTCCAAAATCATATAGCCTTTAAATAAAAAAACTCTTTTCCTTTTTCACCAAACCTCTGCCTCCGGAATTCATGGGTGGCAGGCTGCAGAATCCCATGTGGCTGCACAGCAACCCAACCAGCCGGCTGCTAGACCCAGTGGAGGAGGGGAAGGATGTTATTTCTCCTTTACACCAGTGTCAAACAAGCACACAATGTTATTTTTTGGACCTGTGGCATGACTAACTTTTTAAAGTATCAGAGAAAACTTCGTCCTAGGAGATAAGAAAGACAAAATAAGCCCAGTTCTAAGACTCGGCAATTTCACGCTGATCTCAGGTGCCCTCACATTCCCACCTACCAGACGGCCTGCTCACTCCTTCTGCCTTCCCTCTGGTACACGGGGAAAGTGTCACTGCCACAAAACAACCCACACCCTGGGTGTAAATCCTAGCTCCTCTCTCTTTTCCAAGGACCTTCTTTCTACAGAAGAGTTGACTTTACTACACCGTTTTCTGTGATGAGGTGGGGGAGTAGACGGCTCCATCCCTGGTAAGAGGACAGCACATTAACTCCTTCAACATGCACCACTTATACGCAAGTAAATCTGGGGAACCAAGATCAGATTTTTGTTACTTCATTTTCACTAAAAAATGGAATGAAATCATGTTTGCTTATTTTTTAACTTACATGATGAAAGTTATTTTTTAAATCACCTCCTGTAGCAGGGTCATTCTAGAAAGTATAGTTATTTCAAACTGATCTGCGAATGCTGCTAACATAAACATATCCACTTGTCAGTATTAACTGCAGCTTCTTTACGTGTGGGCCAGATGCTAAAATAAAACAGCACGGACAGGCGCCACGCCCATTCTGTCTTAACAAAGCTCACAGCCGCCTTTAATCCACAAGTCACTATACCTTAAAAACATTTGAAAAAACTTTTTTTCTTCTGAAATAATAAACCAGAAGCATTTCTTCCAGTTAATTATCCTCTTTTTAATTGGAAAGAGGATTTCAAATGACTCAAAAAAAAATGTGACCTCAGTGAAAACAGAAAGCTTGGGCAATTGTTAAACAGTGTAGTTTTTGAACGGTTAATACTATTTTCATCCTCATAAAATTTCAATTCTGTCAAACAAGGAAGGTGGCACAAGCCAAGAAATACATATCTTACCACTTTTACTTTTATGATTTTGGAAACCATTAAATAACTGAAAAAAAATTGAAATGCAGCCAAGTAAGAGAGAAAATGGAACTCTGTGTCTTTAAGCTAGGGAGAAAAATAAAACCCAATCATTCCAAATGCATTGCTTTAGTCATCTGGTTTCATTCTATTAATGACCTTTAACATCTGCAAAAATATTGTGAAAAGCTAATTTTGTTTGTACTGAGGTGGTGCAGAACAGTTTCTGGCTGTCACTCTAGGATGTGCTATAAAATAAAATTGTCTTTCTGGGAGTCTGACAAAAACCTACTGTACAGATCCAGTTTATTTACAACATCTAGGAATGAAAAGAAAACAGAATTTTACAACATGCCAACATGTGAGAAATGAATAGTATTTAAACATTTGTGCGTGTGTGTTAGCAATACTACACACAGATATCTCCCAAGATTAAAGATTTTTTAATAATATTTTATGGCATTCAACAAAAACTCTCACCAGCAAAACTATTTCTCAATAAATGTTATGCTGCTAAAATATGAGAAAGTGCTATTCAAAGTAGTATGTTTTGATTTATGGCAGGAGCTCTTTAGAAAGGCAAAGTGGCCTTATTTCTTCATTTTGACAAGCCTTATGTTTCTATTAATTAAACAAGAATCTTTGGAGAAGAGGGAGTGCCATCAGGGTTAATTGTATTGACTTTCCATCTTTAGAGGCCAAGGTTAAAAATATACCAAACAGCCATCAAAAAAGAATAATTCTAGTCATACTGCCCTTGTCCTTAATATTCGCTCACTCTCAGCTGCACTGTCCAATTTTGTGAATGGTTGGTGGGTCCTGGCACAGAGGCATCCAAGCCTGAAGAATGCAGACATGTCATGGTTAAGGAGCTTGGCGAGCACCATTGGCCTGCTCAGAGACTATGGAGCAGCGGACATCAACGCTGGAAGAGGCCTTGCAGCTGTACAGCCAGGGCTTCCATCCACTATCTAAGTCCTCCTGACAACATACTTGCCAGGAGGCCAAACACTGATGCTTGATTACTCCTAATGAAAGGGAATTCACTGTCATCTAAGGCAGCATGTGATTTCAGAAAGCCTAGCTTCCAGAAAGTTTTCAAAATATTGAGCTGGGATGTTTCTTCTGAAAGATCCCCCACTGGGCCTCAGAGAACTCCCTTCTGTGTCATCATCCTTCAGATATTTGAAAACAGGTAACACCTGTCTAGTGCCACTAACATGTGCCTTGTGGAATGACTTAAGATCTATTTATTATCAGGAGTTTTCAGTTATTTATACATGGATAGTGAAGATGGGGATGGACCCGTAGACAGGTGATGTATAGATAGATAGGTACATTTCTGCAAACACCCTGAGATATGAACACTGAAACACAAAAGCTATTGCATCTCTGGACTGTATTTCAAGACTTTGGTAATAATAAAGTTCGGCAGACACTTCACAGCGTTTGCCCGTACTGAGCTCAACAGCTTGGCCAAAGCTGCTAAGCCTTTCACAGCAGTTCCTCCTCTACTCATTTCCTGAAGCTTCAGTGAGGGTTTTAAGGACCTAACTCAGAACTTTACATCATGGGCTTGAAGTCTGATATGTTCAGTTTGAAAAATAACTCCAATATACTATACCTTGGATAGATCTACAAGGAGGAATACCCAGCCTTTCTAGTCATTCAGTCACCCACATCATCCAGCACACTGTCAAAACCACCCCAAGGAGGGTAAGAAAACCAAACCTCCCCATTTGTA
Organism: Mormoops blainvillei; assembly: GCA_004026545.1. Classification (NCBI taxonomy): domain Eukaryota; kingdom Metazoa; phylum Chordata; class Mammalia; order Chiroptera; family Mormoopidae; genus Mormoops; species Mormoops blainvillei. The sequence continues at coordinate 11,354 of PVJD01004711.1, forward strand.
CTTACATAAGAGTTTTTCCCTCTTGTATTTAGTCAGTTTTATTTTGCTCTCCTAACCATAATGGTAATGGAAGAAATGTCAACTTACACTAATTGGTGCCAAATAAATGCTTAATGGGATAGAATCCTCTATCTGGATGGGGAGAGACAAAAACCTATAAGCAGTCTTCAAGTCAGCTGACATGGTTTCAAGATGGATAACATTTTATTTTAACCTTTCCTTTCTGGTTGCCTATTCTCACCCCACTCAGTTATCATATTCCAACTCTATTGCAAGAGCACAATGGATGGACTGGAAAATGATGTATTTTCTTTTCATCTCCTAATATGTACAGTTTCATAATGGGCCATCTGTCATTTTGTGATTCCATGTAGACAACAATGCCCTAAAGTTTTGTTGTCATAGCAACCACACCAAAGTCTCCAAAGCAAATTCTGTAGTCACTCCTACTTTCAAATTCAATCCAACAGGAGCTGGGAGTAGAGGCTACGTTTTCAGAAAATTCCACTTCCCAGTACTTGTTATCTGTTCACAATTAATTCCTAACCTAGTACAGCTCAAGTTTCAATGAACTAGATTATAATTATAACATTATTTTTTTAAAAGAGGAGCAAAAATGTCTTCTGTAAGCTGTGATTTGCTTTAGGTTAGTTTGTTATAAGGAAGTTAAGTCTTGGTTTGAATTCTGGAGAGATACTCCAATGTAGCAATCAAATCTTCCTTTTCATTCGGAGGCAGGCCAATTTTAGAAAAGGCAAGAAAAAAATTCAGCTCATTGTTCATAGTCTTACCTCCTATCTCAAAGTATTCCAGAGCACATGCCACATTATAGCTGAATAAAGGAACAAAAAGTGTGTTCTCTGGAAGGGGGGTGGGGGCACAGTTTTATATCTTGATTGACTTTATTTCTTTTCTTCAGAAACTATTTTTTACTTATCTTTAACTTCTTCCTGTTCCATAGGGATAGAAATGATTCATTTTCTCTCCCTTTTATCTGTAACATTTAACAGCTTTCACAGAAAATATGTAAGCAGGGTCTCAGAAATATTGCTTCACAGGAAGCAAGTCAAATCTCTTTGCTCTTCTTTCTAATGCCTACTGTCTTTCAAGCACTTTACAACTTTTTCATGCTTTTATTTTCTGAAAGATTAAGAAAATTAGATTCAATTAGTTTCAGGAAACAATGAAGGTTATCTGAGTAGGAGGAGGTACCATTGCAAAAAATCTGAGTGAGGAGTAGAAAGTAGGGGCAGTAAGAAAAAAGAGGGGTATTGTTTGCAGAAAGTATCTTAGGGTATTCAGTCATGCATTTAACAATATGGTGGGCAGTTGGTAAAGAAGAAGAAATGCAAAACTGAGTAAAATAGGATCCCTACACTGAGGGTGTGGGAAATGGGCTCTTACATGTGGTTGGCAGGAAGGAAATAGATACAACTGGCAGTATATGTTTTTAAAGTATCAATAACTTCATTTAATGTTTTATACTTTATAATACATGCTCATTATTTTCAATATTTTTTTAAAATGGTGTCTACCAGCTTTTCCACTTTTGAATTATTTTCTTAAAATATATTCACCAAAAAGAATTCATAGTTCTAGAATAAAAAAACTGTGTCAAAAGCAGAGGCACCAGTTGGCTTTTCAAACAGGCTTTCTGGGAGACTTGGGTATTCTTTGTTTTCATTGTCCTGTAGCTAATGTGTGATTAACTGAGTATTAGAACCACTTGCCCAACTAAATTCTTCTGGGATCTTCTGGGGTCTGCACTTTCTTGCGCCATGTGTCACCAGTCACATATACCTTAATTTGTTTCTTTCCTAACAACTTTCTCCATCAGCTCACTGAAAGAGTAAAATACTTCCAGTATTTCATTTTCTAGGAACTTTATACATTCTGTGAAATTCCCTTCAAGCCTTGCCTGGATAGGGGTGGCTTTTCTGGCAAACTGAAGGGGTTCTAATATACAAGGCCCTGCGTTACTTTAGGCCATTTTAATCTTCATACTTTCAACGTTCATCCCCAATCCATTTGCCACGATGGTGAACTGCAACAACTGGGTCATTTTAATAAACATGCATCCTCTGCAGTGAACCTGTGCTTAATAAAATAAAAATGATATTATGGACTGAATATGTCCTTTCCCCAAGTCCCTATGTTGAAGCCCTTACTCCAACATAGCTATATTTGGTTATAGTGTCTTTCAAAAGGTAATGCAGGTTAAATGAGGTCTCCGAGGGGCCCTAATCCAATAGGACTGGTATTCTTATGAGAAGAGGAAGACGCGGCGGGCGTGCACAGCCACGGAAGAAAGGCCCCATTCGGACACAGTGAGAAGGTAAACCAGGAAAACTGTCTGCAGACCAGGCTCCCCTTCACTGCTTATAGCAAAGTACAGGAGGAGAAAGATAAATCGAAGAAATTGTTAAACCAAGGGGAGCCAACGCTTGAAGATTTGGAAACTTTTCAGCCTATCCAGGTTTCAAAAACTGAGAAAGGGTGTTCCAGAGAAAATGCCAAGGGTGTAGCTGGACAATCACTCCATAGAGACATCACCCGTGGACTTAATCAGCCGTCGCAGCACAGACCAGGGATGGAGACGGGAGTATACCAGCAGGGATGCTGCAGTTTGGACTGAGGGTGACAGGAAGGCTTTTAGAAGTTTGGGATTCTGTAGGATGGAAAAATAGAGCTATATAGCTACAAATGTGACTTATCCTTCAAAAAAGGAAATAATGACACCAAGGGTGATTTGTCGATCAGCAGGTCTAGCCACCGCCGCCATAAGCCCAGAGTACATAGGCCTAAGGGGACAACACCACCTCCTCTTCAGTTTCAGAGGGCGGGGCCACCACCTCAGTTTCTGTGAACAAGGCTACACCCACTCAGAGTCTCATGGGCACAGATTAAAAGTCTCTTGGGCACACATGGGCCAAAGGGACAAAGCCACCACCCCAGTACATCTGGAAGAAAAGGCTATCACCTTGGTAGGCCTGCCTTAAGATCTAATGAAATTTGCTAGATTTGGGGCTTGCTTGAGACCCTTCATCTCTTTCTCCTTTCCAGTTTCTGCCTTTTGGAATGGAAATATCTATCCTATGCCTGTCCCACCATTGTATGTTAGAAGTACAAAACTTGTTTGGTTTCACAGGTTCACAGCTCAAGAGAAATTTTGTCTCAGGATGAATATAAGTCAAGTCTCATTCATACTTAATTTAGATGACTTTGGATGTTAAAGTTAATGCTGAAATGCATTAAGACGTTGGGGGTCATTGGGATAGGGTGAGTGCATTATTCATGTGAGTGAGACATGAATTTTGGGAGATCAGATGGTAGAACACTATGGACTGAATTGTTACCTGCCAAATATATATATAATAAATATATATAATATATATTTTTTATATATATTATATATATATATGGCTTAACCCCAATGTGACCGTATTTGGAGATACGACCTTTAAGGAAGTAATTAAGGTTAAACAAGTTTGCAAGAGTGGAGACCTAATCCACCAGGACTGGTGTCCTTATAAAAAGAGAAACAATAGGAGTGCACATGCACAGAACAAAGGCAATGTGAGGACAAGTGAGCAGGCAGTCATCTGCAAGACCAGAAGAAAGGCCTCACCAGAAACCCAACCCTGCTAACACCATGATCTTGGACTTCCAGCCTCCAGCACTGCAAGAAAACAAATTTGTTTTTTAGTCATCCAGCCTACAGCATTCTCTTATGGCAGGCTGGAGCAGACTAATACAGGTGGATAATGCTTGGCCCTCAAGGGAGTTACAACCTAGTTGTGAGGCAAATGTTTAATCACTTCAAGCCTCATAAACTCAGGCCATATAATAGCATCACAGTAACAGTCCTTTTCCAGGTGGACTTTCTTCTGCAGAACCGGGTAATCCCATCTTACCTTAAACTCATCCACCTAATGAAAGAAATCCTCAGGTTCTTCTAGGTATCAAAAACGTGCTGGAAAATCTAGTTCTCCTGGATACCATGTGGTACGATTCTCATTCATGCCCTATTGTGGCCACATGAGTTCCATTCAATTCTCTAATGTTTGCTGCTTGCATAGCATAGGAAGCAAGGTTCAGCACCAAGATTCCCTGGCCCCAGGGATGACTGTGGCCTTCCCCTCTTCTTACAGCTGACTACATGTCATGGAACTCTATGTCACTCTTTTCTCTACTTACTGCCATGAATGCTTCAGGAGTCACTTCACTAATATAGATGGAAAAAATATTCTCAGTACAATGGCATTACAGTCTACAGTTTAAGGTACAAACAATTATGTTGGCATTTGTTTTCACTATATTTCAGACATTTTTTTTTTACAAGCCCCCTATTATTTTTATAAGCTATTCATGAACCCACTTCTCTTAGCACTTAGATAAAAATCTTGGGGGTATGAACTGAAGTAGATCATTTGAAAAAAAACCATAGATAAAATTGCCTCTTTGACCAAGTTTGCCTCCCTGACTTTCACCACTTGTAGGTGCATTTCTTCCTTTGAACCTCCTACAGTCCTCATGAAAAATAGATGCTTGAGGTGCTGATGCCACATCTGGCTAAATAATCCACGTCACGTATGACCCCTTAATGTGTGCATTTGGAATCCTGCTTGAGGACACCCACTGTATAAAGCACACACATTCATAGGGAAATCTAGCAATAAGGAACTGTGATATTTATTTAGTAACCAAGCTAATTTTTAATGGAACACTTACCATGTATTCCGACTTGAATGTTTCACTACGTTTGATCATTTAATCCCTACAATTTCCCTACATGAAAGATGATAGGATTGTCCTGTTCTATAAAGGGAGGAAATGCACCTTAGGTATGTTATACAACCTGTCCATAGGGAATGGCAAAACCAGAATTCAAACTCAGGGCTGGAAAGTACAGATGCTATGCCACACTGTACTTGACATGTGTCCAAGAAGAATTGTTATAAGAAGTTCTAAAGAAGAAGAAATTGGTTCTTGGGGTAACTGTCTGTTCACGAGGTACAACCTAAAATGGCCCTTGGAGGAGTAGCGTATTAAGGTATACAGACTTAATATAGGTATGTAAGCTTGGAAAAAATGTAGATGAAAATCTTGAAGAAGAAGGATTCTAAGTAATTTACAAAGAGATGTTAAAGGAACTGAGAACTTTAGGTTTTGTGAACAGGAAGTTGACATATTAATGTTATAATGATCTTTCATGAAGGGTGCTTCCCCGAAAGGTTAGAAACAGCAAAGGGTTTAAACTAACACATTGCAGATTTCAAGCTTTCATAGCAATGTAATACAATGATGAACTAATAGAATGTTTCACCAATGAAGGCTACTGTGTTCTCTTCAAAGGTCTAAGGGGAACAGGAATTCTCTAATCCCCATGGGACCTGGAATAGTTACTCAGGGTGGGGTTATTCAAGTCCCTTTTTGTGAATGGAGTGCAAGTCCCATTCTGGTCATATAGATCATGCTTTCCCTTTAGAGGTAGAGATGTAAAGCAGGTGAGTCTGTTCTAAAAAGATCTGTTTGAAGCTTCATGCACCTGAAAACTTGAGTGATATAAATGGTGTGTGTCTGTGTGTATATAAGTGTGTCTATGTTTCATACTTGCATATATGTATTTATGCAAATGTGTGTGCAATTGAAAAATCATAAATTGCACTAGCATGGTTTCAAGATGATAAGAAACTATGTAAGAGTTAGTCATCGCAAAAGGTGTCTCTTTCCTTGGAAATCTATGACTGCGGTAAAGAACGATGAGCAGTATAAGAGGCCTAACCTTTATACCTAACTCTGCATTCTAAAAGAAAAATAAAGGCTACTGAACACGTTCATCTACTGCCTCAATTACTTGAAGTGGGTAATCAGCTTAACATTCTAAGAACGATGCTGAATACATGTTGATTTTTCTTTAGTATAGATTGCTGTGCTTTGACATACTCTTTTCAGTATTCTGCACCAAGGGCCCACCTGGCATCACTGTCTGTCTTAACTACTCACACATCAGGTGATCTTCCTTTTTGCAGTTTTTCTTCATTGTATATAGTTGCCAATGCATGAGCCTAGCACTTAGGACATGGGTTATTAGTTTAAGAAACATAGTTTATATTTTAAAATACTGTTTGATGAAAACTACCAGTTTTAGACAAAAATCTTCTCAAATTCAATGGCAGAATTTTCTAGAGCACATTTTCCTCAAGTTTCTCTCAAGAAAGGTGCTTTTTCTCATTTTAGGTAACACTTCAGTTTCTCAATAGGCAAAGGCCCAAATGTAAATTGTAGGTGCACCAAGGCAGGCACACATTCTTTGCATAAATGTCCTCATGTAAATGACCAATATATGTGCATAGGTTTATTGAATAACAATTATAATGACAATATTGGCAGCGTCCACAAAGAACCACACGCTTAAACAGAGAGCTGTTGCTGCCTGTCCACCTGCCTGCCTGGCATCAGGCCGGCAACATGGGGCTCCCACAGCCTCCATGTAATCCGAAACGCTTTTTGTCTTGGGGCGCCTGAGGTCGAGGCATGCTTTTTGTAGCTCTACTGCCGGAATGGCTTATGAGGAGAGCTCTCTACAAACTTTCCAGTTGTCCTTGTGAACAGAGCCCATCAAGTCAAAATCCTGTCAGTAATCTGTCCCAACCAGTTCCCGCCCTTCAATGTGTAAGTTTGAGAGCACATCAGCCTTCTTTGTTTCCACAGTTCACATTTCATAAAAGGATCAATTGTGTTGACTGTCCATAATCTATTAGTCTAAAAAAGCCCATCAGTTCAACCCCACCCACGGGTCAGAAGCTTTTAAGTTATTTTCCTGACCTTGAACCATTAAGAACCAAGTCCCTCAGTGTCCCGAAGGCTCTAACTCCAACCCTTACTAAGTATGAGGGCTGGAGTTAGTCTGTGCCAATCCACTTGCTCTCTCAGTGACACACTGCTTCAGAGCTGAGCCTCTTAAGACCACCATGAGCGCACAGACTTTCCTCCTCCCTCCCAACATACCCATTCTAATGTGAAGTGTACAAGTTCATGATTCTCCTCATCATCCGTAATTTGCCTGGTTGCCCCTGCCGTGGCTTAGTGCTGGGACTCCACAATGCCTGCTGTGACAAATCACTCATCCAATTGGCTAACGATGAGCCCCAAACTCGTCCAAGAGCATCAGCTCTTCAGTTTATCACAGATGCTCTCAGATGGACATGGTTCTTTAGAAATTCCTCAGCTAGCCAATGTGGCAACTTGCTTCTTCGCTGAGAAACTAGAGCTTGCCCTCTCTGGAGATGTGAACTTTACTTCAGGACTGAAGGAGTATCCAATTTAAAAACAGCATCTGCAGAGATGAACTGCAGCTCGGGAAATAATGCTGCTCCTTCTAAACTAGGAGAAATATACTAGTTGCTGATATATTTTATCCAAAATGGAGGTATTTAAGAAAGAAATCTCACCAATTGGTAGACACTAAGTGTAGTAATGCTTAATATTTTTTGGTCTCTTCCACCATGAGGGCGCCTGGTGACAGCTCTAAAAGAAAAGGTTTCCACGCTAAGAAAAAAGGTCATTTTAAAGAAAAATTTCACACTATATATCCCTTACCCCTGAACACGCGCAAGTGCAATTATTTCAGGGCTCTTAGGAACTGGCCAAGACAATAAGATTTGAAATTTCAAGTGAACTAATCCTATTACTGCATTGCTTTATGTTCAAGGCCAGTATAATCAATGAGCTGACTAATTTTTACATCTATATACAAAAAATTTTCGGCACCTTGAGTGTTTGTAGGCATTTATCATTTTTCTTCTCTCAGATAACACAGAAATTGATTTTTTCGTATTCAGACCTCTTATTTTCTTCTACATAACTCATAGACTTCCAACCAATTCATAACTTCTAGACAGGCAATGAGAAGGGTGAATTTTCATAGAAGGCCCCATCTTGAGCAACAGAAACAGGAGATACTCTGAACCGTTGATGTCCACGTAGTACTTGCGGTGAACCAAGGCTAGGAACTTGGGCTGCAAGCTGCATTCAAGAAAAAGTACAGAACAGAAGGTAGTGAAATGGATATCACACTAGGCTCTCTCTCCTTTGCCTTTCATCCTCAGGGTGTACCATCCTTTTCTCTTTTACAGAAGCAGGTCTTTGGGTTTCCCTGCAGCTCTGACCTAGATCCTGTCTGGCCCTTTTCCAGCAAATTACCAAGGCACCAAAGCAGAGATGCCCTGTGGTCAGCACTTGGCTTTTGCCCATGGTAGGCAGTATGTTATCACATCAGTGCAGTTAGTATCAGTGCCAGGGATACAGGAAGCCAGGCCTTGGTATTTCTTCCTGCTAGAACCTACCATCAGATACCAAGTCGTTTATTATCTGGTCAATTTGTACTATTCATATGGTTATAAACAAAGTGTCTTCAGTTTTATCATTGTTATCTTTTCCACCAACCTTGCTTCCAACCTCAAATCAGTGTCAACATACAGTTAAAACCCACCCAGCCCTGAATAAAAGCCGTCTTACACTTGGCCTTGCAGCATTGATTTCTTTCCCCTTTTTCTCCCCACATCCACATTTTTTCTCAGCTAGATTCGTAGGCAAGCTAGTATTCTGGTTATGTTTCATATTAGATGTGTGAACTTGTACAAATCACTTATTCTCTCTGAGTTACAGTTTTCACATGAGAAAAATGAAGGAAATAGTGTTTGCTTCACAGAGGTGTTACGGGAATCAAATAAGATATTTCTATGTTAAGATACTTCGATGAAGAATCTAGCACGTGTATACACCCCCTACAAGTGGGCCACTCCCTCAGATGTGTAAGCATTCTCTTTCCTGTCTTATATCAAAATACTCCTAATAAATCACACCTTTAATAGAATCCACAGAACATATATTTGTTCCCCAGTACATGAGCTGTCTATTAGGGTGCACAATGGGGGCCAAGTAGCAATTTTCCTATGTTTAGATTTTTAAAAACTATCCACTTATTTTTATAAAGCAAGTTTCTCTCCCAGAATCAAAATTAACATATTCAAAAGCAGCCATTATGCCTTATGCCTCGTTCCTGTAGTAAATGAAGATCTGGGCTCCATCTTCACTTTCATCAGCCTTCCTTTGGATTAGGAACAATTCAGTCAGGGGAGGTAAAAAATTAGAACCCAGGAATTTAAAGAGGAATATTGTTCTTGCGCTTTTGAAAATGAAAAAAATGTGTTTTGGAGAGTAAAAAGTCAAACACCTCCCCTGCCTGAGTTATCACGCCAGCCCATCTCTCCCCCTTGCTGCTATTAGACCCTCATAATGTAAAACATTTCTTCATTTCCAGCAGATAATACTTTCAGTGAAAAGGTAATTTTTGAAGTCTATTACTTGCATTCTTAGTGAAGAGCACAATGTAGCATTTTGTTCTAATATGCCATTGAAATTGTTTGAGTAGGTACACCATGGAATCAAATACAAAATGTCAAAATGGTTTCCATTAACTATGCACATTTGCACTGCTTCCGTTAATGGCCATGTTTTTGTTCTCTTCCTTCATCTTTGCATCTATAAGATGAAATGATTCAGTTGATGTAACTGGAAAGTACATTGAAAAGGTAGAGAGCAAATTACAAAAGCATCAAGCCACAATTCCACCCACATGCTTTATTTTATAATGAAGTTTAATAATGACAGAATCTGTCGCTAGATTTAAACATCCGTCATTTCAGCAATTGTAGTTAATGTGAATATCTCATACCGAGTAATGTTTTACAAAAACATGGCAGGGATTGTGTATTATATTGAACTGAAATGTCATATTGAAATCTTAACTAGATGCTATTATTGTAATATATATTATGTTATGAGAAATTTGCTTCAGCTTGAAAAGTTAAAATAAGGACTTTTTTTTTCAACATCAAAAGTTCAGATAAAATCATTTTACTTGGAAGAAAGTTTTTTTTCCTCTCTTCTAGACTTAGCATGTACAGAAATTAACACCCACTTCTTGTTATAATCGGTGTTGTGCAGATGTATCTTGGTAGATATACAACAAAAATATAATTATTTTTCTTTGATAAAAAAATAATTCTAGAAAGAAATCTGTGGTTCTACACAGTAAAGATTTACTAGTCCCAAAAGCATTTGCATTACCACTACAATCGATCATAAAAAGGAAAAGATGTTTCCAATGACAAAACCCTAGACCCAAACCAAAACAAACAATTGCAAGAGGCAGAGCCCACAGCTGCGTGAGGAAGCGGGGGCCAGGTGGCCATGCTTGCTGAGTCATTCAGCAGCAGCCTCTTTGCTTTGCTTCCTGATAGTATTGTCCCTGCTGACAACGGCAGGGCAGCCATGGTGAAATCAGCACCTGACAAATCCCTCATTTTCCTCTACCTACCCACTTTCCATGCCACTCGCAGCAGTCTCTGCCCACATCATAAAAAGTTAGCAAATCTCTCTTGAGCGTGCTGAGGGACATTTCACAACTTCACATTCCATGATGAAGGAAGAAGCGTGAAGTCAATTTTCGTATCTGAGTAGCATTTCCTTTCTTCCACAACACAGTAGGAAGGATGAGGAGAAAGGTAGCTTGACTTTCCATAGCACCGTCTTTCCCTTGAGTCCACGCCATTTGTGAATGATCAGAAGGTCAAGAGCAGCGAGCCGCAGTAGTCTTGTTCTCTGCATGTGTTCATCACTTTCACCTCGCAAAATATTTTTCCTTGTTAGTTTTGATTCATTGGAGTTCTCTGTGCTTACATGCACCGTTTCACACTTTCACACTTTCACAAACACTACTGCAAAAACACACCAGATTCCATGAAAAGTCCAGAAAATTATTCTTTGCCACCAGATGGCAGTGTAATACCATTCATGCATGCAACAAGAAAAAATGGGCTTATGTGACTTTGGATATGTACTATCACTAAGCTATCCCCAGAAATTAGATATAATTTCCTTTAAATACTCAATACCGATACTTGCAGATGGGTAATCCATAATATGGAAAGGAACCCTGTTTCATTTTGTACTGCTGTGCAACAAACCCCCCCAACAAAACTTACTGGTATAAAGGGATAATGATTTATTATTTATCACAGTCCTGCAGGTTGAATACACTGAGCTGGGTCATTCTTCTGGGTTTACCTTCTGTTTCAGATGGAACTGAGGTCTCTCATATAGCCACGGGGACATGGCTGGGGCTGAAAATTCCAAGATGACCTCACATCTCCTGGGCCTCTCCCTCATTGACTTAGCACTGTTTAAATCTAGAAAAACTTCCCTAGAGCATGTCCATTAGCTTCCAAAAAATAGCTGTCCCAGTGGACACAACCCATTGTTTCAGAGTCTATAAAGCCTCTGCTCGTATCCCACTTGCTAATATTCTACTGGTCAAAACAAAGCAAGTGGTCAAGCTCATGGTCAATGTGAAGGGGACCACACTTAAGCATAAATACAAGACAGTCTAACACAGACCCATAAAAGGATCCAGAGTTCGGCAAGCACAAGGAATCCAAAAACTCTCCAATTCTGATTTACATTAGAAATGCCATAAATTACTGTCTTCTTTTTCAGTAAATCTGAGATAAGACAAACTATGCTGGCTGCTCCCCCTAGCACTTCACCCCTCAGGAGAGCACAATTCCAGGCTCTGGCCTTAAGATTGCAGAGCCCAAAACTCAGCTTTTGAAAACACCTGTTCTTGTTCAAGCTGAAAGAAAAAACTCAGCTAAGTAAACTTAGAAACAATGTCATCAACCAGATGTAAATTTGATAGTTTACAAAGACAGACCTACCTGGCTTATCAAAGGAGTCTATTTGCAAACCCAATCCTGACAGATAAATCCCTCCAGGAAAACAAATTACAAAAATGAAGGTTGCTTCATGAACACAAATTGGGAAAAAGGGGAGCTGGTTATTCTCAAGGGATCTTTCCATTAAGGCTGATACACTGTCCTTCTCCATTCTATAAACATCTCTATTTTAAAAACTGACTCAGTTCCACTGAATTACAGCAACACTGCCTCTTAACAGGACTAGAAAAATACTGATAAAATATTTTTTTAACTAGCAAAGGCTATTTACAGGATAAAAAAATGAAAGTCAAAACACATTCTCAACATTATGTGTTGCATAAAGCTCATATTTTTTAATCCAAGATAATATTCATACTTATTATGCGTGACCCAGAAAGCATTGTTGATACATAATGTTGATTCAGTAATGAGTTGCACTTCCATTTTTAATCTGATAATCCCCATGGTTAACAGGGTGCCATAGCTAAATGATGTTTTCGTAGTTCAGTTAACATCTGCCAATGATTGAACCGAAGGACAGTATCCATCAACAGTTCCAGATTTGCTTTCCAGCATCAAGATCAACTAAGCAGCAAGGCCTTGTGTCCTTTAAGGCAGTCTATTAAATTCATTTACATCTAAATTTATACACTCTGAAATTATAACTGATATATGCCGTTGCTATTCCTGACCTTTCAGATAATTAGAAACAAAATGGGAGGAGGGGCATTTACTGAGACTCTTCAGTAAGAGTTTGTATTTTTTTGTTTGGACATTATGATAACAAATACATAGTCTGATAAATGGAATATGTGAATCATACAGATAGCATTTCTTCATATGAATCCTGTAGGCCAAACTCTCAAAATGCAATTTTCTTATGATGATTGTTCTTCCTCCCATGGTGAAATAGTCTTCATAATATTACAGCCTGGGATTAAGCGATTCATTAGATGAGGGTGGAGAAACATTCAACCCATGAACCATGTCACTTGTGAAAGAGATTTGTCTCTTTAAATATTAAATATCCCATGTGTCAATATCAAAATGCTAGTTTTAAAAAACATTGCTACACAAGGTTCTCTTAAAAAATGTATTTATTTGACCATTTGTTGAATGTTACGTTCCATACATGAAGAGCCGATAAGTGGCTCTGCATTTGGAATTGCATGCACTATTTTAGGCACTGAATTCTTGGATTTACAACTCATAATAAAACAGCTCACACCTGAATAGTCTGCCATCCCCTACAACTCAATGCTCTGGGTTGGAATTGATCAGCACCATTCATGATGTGTTCTAAGAAATGCCACGGGGGGAGGGTTCTCAAAGAGAATCAAAGAGCCACAGAGTCAAGAGGGAACCATGTAGAACTCGAGACTCTATCAACTACTTTCAAGATGAGAAATAATTCTTCTCCCATTTGTGTACATAATTATTTCTCCTCTTAAGACATTATCAATTTTGATAAAAGGGAGTAAATTTTGAGCACAAGGAAACTGCTCAATAAATGTTTATTTGTCATTCCCTTCTCTCCTCATCCCACCCCAGAATCTGGTACAACTTCCCAAACTCTTCTATTTCTATCAATATTAATATATTTTTCCCTAGTTTTACATTCTTGAGACCCAGAATTCCTCCTAAGGCCTTCTCTCTCTTACGCTCCCAACTGTCCATCTTTACTATGTCCCACAAGTGATCTTTCATATTTCTCAAATTCATCTCCATCTTCCCATTCCCTCTAATACCATGTGTTAATATTCTTGTGCTGGAAGTCCAGCAACAGCTTGAGATCTGAATTGCCTGCCCAGACGTCTGATTTTCATCCGGACAATGCTGCCACCTTCTGCAGCTAGCTCTCCAGCCCTAAAGCACTCCTGGTGTTGTCTACAGTATGGGCTTGTTAAGTTGCTTAGGTGCACTCTTAGGTAAAGTAAGTTTTTTAAAAACAAAGTCGCATGATGCTGTTGTGAAACTAACCTTTGCAGGCGACCTACTAGGGGTTAAATAGCTTAGGTAGTAGCTGAGGGTTCTGGTTATTATGTATTCAAATGGTCAATTCACACCTTACTAGGGCATCTCCTAAAGAATTTTCTAAGCTACTTCCCCTTAAATGGAAGAGAGATGAAGAGAGAGAAACCTTCACTTGTCAAGTTTGAGAACCCACATATTATGTTATGTTCTTAAGTATAAAAACGAATTACATGCTCTGATAAGTACTGCAGTTAAGAAACCTGCCTAACATTTTTAATCTACTATTCTACTGAAGTCATTAAAGATTAAACCTCTTCTTTTTTTTTGTTGTTTGTTTTTATTATTACCTTTAGCAAAATTATTAAAATCCTCCAGAATTTGTTATGAAAAAATTTTGGTAAATATTGTGATGAACAAATATTCAGGATAGTGAAGAATAATTATTAGTATATTAGTACTATTCATAAGTGCCTGGTAGATTAAATTCAAGGTACTTATTCTGTAATTCAAGGTCTTTTACTACTTACTGCTATCTTATGCTTTCCCCCCACCACCACCTCATTTTATATGGATGGCACTAAAGGTTACTGGTTAAGTCCTGAAGTTCAAATCCTAGGTCTGCCACTTACCAGCAATGGGACCCTAGGCAAATCGCTCACTCTCTCTACCTCCGTTTCCTCACTTGTAAAACATGAATACTAACAGTGCCTGTATTTCTTGGGTGGGTAGATTTCTGAACTCTACACATTCACTGAATCTAATACTCTGGAAACACGACCTGCATTTTAATCTCCCCCAATGAGTTTCACTTAAGTGAAGTCAGAGAGAAGCACTGGTCTGGAGGAATTAAAGGATATTTAGTACATAAAAGATGAACATAACTGCTAGTATTGGTAGGGTTAGTATGCAAAATAAGCAGATACCTGTTTTGTCTGTGACCAAAAGACAGAACTAGGATCTCAGTAAAAGTGAGAAGTGGCATGTTCTAGCTCAGTAAAAAGAAGGACTTTGCGACAGTGGCTATGCAAAGCAAAGACTGTGTAGGCTTCTGTGAGGAACAGGTGTCTGCCCCCTGTGCCTGGATTATTTATTTAATTAAAGACTCTTCCAGGCTATTTTTAGAGGGCATTTGGTCATCTTGAGGTTCTTAGACTCCAAGAATTCTAAGTTTACCTTCCAACTCCAGGTGTTACGATTGTGGATATAGTATCACACATGGGAGCAGACATTTAGTAAGTAACATTTATGCCCAAATATACTTAGTCCTCCTTCACCTTCACTCTTAATACTTTTGTTCAACCAAGGCTTTTTCAAAGATTTTGGTATTTGGAGTGTTCTTTGGGTATTCTTTAAATATTCTCAGCTCAAGACGTTCAATCAGGTATGCTTAAGATGCTGTAAGAGCATTGGCTCATCTTGGAAAATCACAGGGGACAGAACCTACTGGGACACCACGGAGTAAAACTCAGGAGCTCCCACTGGGGGTCCAGGTCCGCCAGCGACCAATCCTTAAACAGCTCGACCAAGCTCACAGAGCTCTCTCGTAATTAATCTTTGAATCCTGAAGGAACCATTATGCTCCTTCTCACAGCTGCTGCTCTGAGTCACATAAAACATCACCTTGGTTATGAGACCAGAACTTTAATCATATATTAGGACTGAAAACACAGCCTAAAAAGGCATAAAATCCAAATTGTTTCCATGTCACTGTAGCAAGTATTAAAAAAAATACCTACACACTTTTATAATATAGATTTGTGAAATGATGAAAATGCTGCTATCATTTATAGTTTCCTTTCAGAATGGACACTTACTTATAAATGAATGGTTCTGTAATAACCCAATGGCACCTTCATAAATCTCTCCAATGTATGGTACTCTGTAACACATCTGATGAGAAATGTGTTTACTCTTTCAGGATTAAAAATAGAAAAACACAATAGAACAAGTTCATTGGCAGGTTCAGGTGGCCACTTAGTTTATAATAGAATCAGGAAATGAAAGTGCCCTGTGGTGCAGTAAAAAAACCTCCACTAGAACCCATTTTTAGCTAAAACAAGCAAGGCATTTTGTGAGTTTACTCAGTTGCCAGCATTAAAAAAAATTAACTGTATACCTCTTTTCATTCAGCTAAATATTTATTCAAATCTTCAGCTTGTTATTTCTTCATTAACAAGGTTTCCCTGGCTGCTCTGTGGAATATGGGAGGGACTCTACAAATGTCAGGCGCACTCAAGATGAATCAACGAAAGCAAGTGAGAAAAAAGCTTGTAATCAAGTGCAACTACAATAGTGGCACATTTCAAGCTGGGAAGTAATAGATCAATACACAAGCCTCTTTCCCATGGGATAATACTACTATTTGTTCTTATTTTGTGATTTGTTTTTACTCATCAAATCACCAGCACAATGCATTTCTGTGTTAACCTTCAATTTGTAAATGATCATTTGTATTTTAATCCTCAGAACACTGCAACAGAGAAAAGAGGGTGCAATTTTGAGAGAAAAGCTGAGCCTTGTGAACAAAGGAGAGAAAAGTAAAATAAGCAAAGCATTTTGGGGAAAGAATTAGTGCTTTCGGAGCTCCTGGTTAGTGTGTAAATATCCCCTTCTAATAGGTAAATCAAGCCTAATGATGAGCAGTTGGGGAAATACTGAGAACTATGACAAAGGTCCTCATCAAAAAAAATGTTTAAAGCGTCACTTTAATCCACAGCATTAGGAAATTCTGCCATGTGCATTTGCTCATTTTGAAAAAAAAAAATTGCTTCTTATTTTGAAGTTGCTCCTGTTTTACATTTAATTTTGTGACTTGGTAAGGATCTCGGTGTGTGGAAGTTCTCCTGCTATAATTGGTTTAATACAAACACTTAACAGGTGATTTTTTAATATAATTCCATGTTAGTTTTAGCACTGTTGTCAAAGTATAGAACATGTCCTAGTCAATTTATCTTTAAACCAGTTTCCTTACATCATTTTAGATGTATATTATAATCTGAGCTCCCAATTATTAAAAAACTTGGTTCGTACACATAAACCATAGATATATTTATGAAGATTGCTATTTCTTCATAAAAGATAGTGATATGATATCAAAACAGGCCTTCAAAATATGTTTCCAAAATCACAAAGAAGAAAGTCTCAATGTGCAGATAAATAAATGAACCCACAAAAATTTTACAGTGATAGTGCACATCTTCCTTAGTTATGAAAACTCTGTACACATATTTTTCTCTTTTCAAGTATAAACGAACTTTTCAACGCTATAAAGGTATCATTTTAAAAATAAGTAAGTGACCTACCATGAAAAGGAACAAGTGGCCGGCCACCCAAGTGCTCTGCATTACAAACTGATGACAGTGATTATTATGTGAGAACTTTAACAACCTTCTAAATGGATCCCCAGGCTAAAGTGAGAGCATGGAAATGCTTAGCAGTGAAGTGTCTGGAAAATCCAAAACTCACCACATCAATGTTTCAGCAGGTTTTTCAAATCTTTAAATACAGGAAGAAGAAAGAAGAGGGCACAGGTAAAGGTTATTTTTTTAATC
Organism: Mormoops blainvillei; assembly: GCA_004026545.1. NCBI lineage: Eukaryota > Metazoa > Chordata > Mammalia > Chiroptera > Mormoopidae > Mormoops > Mormoops blainvillei. The sequence continues at coordinate 28,662 of PVJD01004711.1, forward strand.
ACCAGTGCTCATGCTCATACATAGCCACTACAGAAGTTATACCCGCACTGGTGTACTTGCATTACTCCTTTGGGAGGGGTTAGCATTCTCCAGAAGGAAAAACTCTGTAAAAATTGATATGAAATGAGGGCAAGATCTGTTCCTTCTACCATGCAGTCATCTGAAGAAGGCTGTCTGCAGGGTTGGACACAATCTTCCCATGGTAAGGTGACTGATGATGGGATTGTAATATAGATTGGGGGTGCTTGGCGAAGAAGGGAGGAATGGCTTATTTAATGAAAGTGAAAAGTGCAATTCGAGGAGCCGAGTTTGGTTACTCCTCCAGAGTATAGGGATCGATTTTACTCGATAAATAAATGAAATGTTAACACCACTTATGAATAAAATGACTGCAAAGTCATCTTAGGACAAGGTCTGTATGTGAGCCACTCGAGGGCTGTAGGGAAAATCAGATAACGCTTAGTTTACAGTCATTCTTTCCTTCGCATTCAAACTTGGCTCAGGACGTTCCATAGGAAAGATCATGAGGTGCACAGTTTTTGCCCAATGTTTCCTAAGGAAAGCAAAGATGCTTTACTGGACTCCAGCGTCCACTGGAGGCTGTCATGGGCTTTGTAGTGGCTTCTTTTGTCAAATGAGTTCTCTTTCAAGCTGGCTAAGAGTTTATTTTTTCCTTCGTATGAAAATTCTACAGAGAGCGTAATAGCACGAATGAAATCCAGAAATCATTTGTAATACACTACCCCGACATGGATTTTATTTTATGCCTCCTTCTAAATAAGTCTTTTCTAAATATATTTTTGAGGACTGACAGCACATAAAAGGGAGCTATTAAGGAGAACCACAGGGTGTCCATGATGGGAAGGGCTGATTGTCCCTGACAGCCTCCAACTTTGGGATTCATGGAAAGGCAAACCACAAATATTTCAGAGAGACTAGCGTGCAGATAAATTTTATGCCACATTGCCCTTCTCCCCCTTTCCTCCTCTGTTTTTTTCTTCCTTGCCTTCCCAGTTTCTTCTAAAATAGTACGCCTGTTACAAGGTATTCTGGGAAGCTTTCTTATGTCATATGAATCAACACACAATCAGATGCATCGGCATCTTTTCAAAAATAAGCTCGTTTGGTCCTACGGCAGCTTCCCAATTAGAATGCACTCTAGTGCCGCACTCCTTTGCATTGCATTATGAAGTATTACTCGGTGGTAGGGCACTCTGCTAAAAGCTGTGTGCTTTCTGAACACTGAATCTCAGGGAGGTCCTCAGCAAAACCTTGAAACAAATTTGAATCTTATCCTTCGTTCAGGTTTCGGTCTGTGACCTTGCACCCAGATTCCATGAATAGAACATTGTCCTCTCAGGGCAGAGGCTCAATAACTGGACATTTTCTGGGTCCCTGGATTTGTACAATAAGATATCAACTCCAATCTGTGAGCACAATGCTCCAGTGACTGTCGGGAATAGCTGCAATATTGATGCCTTCAATGTAGATCACATCATTCACCCAACAGAGCTCAATAAAATGATACTGTAGTTAACAAGTTTTATAACACAAAGTTACTCTAAAACATGGAACTAATCAGAGGGAAACCTGTTTATGCATGTCACCACCACATTTAATTGTCAATAAATAAACAAAGATTTGCTTCACCTATTGTCATGTATATCAAGTCATTAATCTCAACTAATGAAGCTTAAGATATATGACAGACAGTTTTTATGGAGCTCCTTCTTAATGATATGTTTGCTTTTCATTTCAATGCCAAGAACTCATTATCCAGAAAGCAGCACATTATGGTCCAAACGCATTGAAATCTACGGCACCGCTCTTTGTTCTGAGTTCACAATAAGCAGCGCTTGCACTTACATATTCATGTTCTCTCTGAGATGAAAAGCACTAGTTAGAAATGAATAAAGGGAGAGGGACAATGCATCTAATGCTCCTGTTCTGTTGGGGGTTCCCCCATTCAGATTGCTAAGCTCACCTGGAAAGAAAGAGGAAACTAAATCCAGCCCGATTCATGCATACATCCATTTTGAAAAATGTGAGTAAATCTATGTATCGTGAGCACAATGAGTCCTAATCACTAAAGAACACCCTGAATCTCCCAAGAACAAAACCTAAGGATGCCAAGCTGCAAACGAATAGCTGGTGGATAATAAAAGCAAGCATTCTACAGTTATCTCAGTGTTCACATTAGTCCTAAAGATTTGATGGTTTTCAAAGATGAAGTAATTATTTATCATTCTGCTTCTAGTTTGGCGGAGAATAATGTGGACAAATTAACATCAAGCCATAATGATTCCTATACCTGGTGACATCACAAATTCAAAATCATTGACCTTTGGGCCAACACTGCTAAGAGACTGTCGCAGGCTCCCAAAACCAAATGAAAGATTCAGGCATGTCACAGTTTGGTTTACTGAAGTCCAGAGGACTCTACTATAAATGGGACCAGGTTATAAGAAGACACAGTATGTCTGTGTTAGGGGCAGGACAAAGGACTATTATTATGTGTGGCCAAGGATCTTGACTGTCTCACTACTCACCATATTTACTGCACACTCTACAGTCTCTGGCCTGTGACAAGTACTTGTTGCATTTTTGCTAAGTCCATGAAAGCAACTCTAAGGTAAAGAGAAGGAATTTTTAAACTTTCCTGGAAATACCTTCTCTTCTCCCAACCCATACTACTACTTACTATAGTAAAAACAGGAAGGCTTCCATTGTCAAGTGCTGCTTTTTCTTCTCTGTCTTCAGGGTCATGCAAGAGGGACCTTTATGAAGTAAGTCCATTCCTTCTTGAATTTTTTACTTGCTCAAACTAATGCAAAATTCAACTCATTCCTTCAAGAAACACTCATGGAGCTTATCCTAAACCAGATTGGTACATGGGCCCTCATGGAGCCCTGAGACAAATACAGAGTTTTGAAAACTTGATAAGTAGTTTTCGAACATGTAAACAAAGCCCTAAGTGTAATAGGACCAAGGAATAGGTGAATTGTGAATGGCTAAGAGCTGGCTTCCCAGGGTACATGTCATAGAACAAGGCCCTGAAGGGTGACTTAGTTTGTCAGAAGCAGACAAGTGAATGTTTCATGAGGAAAGGCAGAGTGAGCTAAGTAAGAGTCATGATAACGCACTGAGTGTCCAGGGATTAGCAAGTGACCCAGTGTCCTAAACACTGGGTATCAAGAAATGAGACTAAAAAGGGTCATTTGGGACAGATTCTGATTAATGACCACAGTCATAACCATTGTTAGTATTTCTTTAGCATCTATTATCCCAGATATACAGGCATTTACTTTTTACTACAAAAAGTTCTGAGTGAGGGAACTGAGATTTCCAGAGATAAGTGACTTGTCCAAGGCAACATGGCTATCCGTGTATGCCAGGACTCAAGCCCACATCTGAGTTGAAAGCCAAGGTGTCTTAATCATCATTTTTTCCCCCCACAAATGGCTGGAGAGAGTAGCCTGAGTGATTGCAAGCTCTACAGTCTTTTATTTTTTTAAGATTTTATTTATCTATTTTTAGACAGAGGGGAGGGGAGTGAGAAAGAGGGGGAGGGTGTGGTTGCCTCTAACATGCCCCCTACTAGGGATCTGGCCAACAACCCAGGCCTGTGCCCTGACTGGGAATCAAACCAGAGACCCTTTGGTTAGCAAGCCGGCACTCAATCCACTGAGCTACACCAGCCAGGGCACAAGCTCTACAGTCTTTTGATAAAACGTTCATACATTTCTACAGAACTTCTCAGGCCTGTGTGCAGAAAAAGAAGGGAATACTGAGAAGGGAGATAAAAACTAAGGAAGAGTTCATTTCTATACTCATTCTCAGATTAAAATAGGAGGTGACCAAGTTGTGTATTTTTGGACAAGCTTGGTTTTAGAGAACTATTTCCATGTTGTTTCCAGAACAAGCGTGTCTCTAAGGGTGTGCGATACCTCATCAGGTGCTCTGTGTGAAACTGGAGTCCTAAGACTGAAAGAAAGAATAAAAAAGCAAAGATTAAAAATACCTGACAACCTCTTGCCCCTCTAGCTGGGACAATGCCACAGTAATCCTACACAGAGAGAAGCTGCTTCATTCTGTAGAGTTCTAGAAAAAGTGTCCTATTTGCCCACTTAATCATTTCTTCAAGGACTTCTCAAATTTTGTGATCAAGAAGATATTCCTAATGTGTAAACCTCAATGATATATCTTACATTTATTTTCCAGCAAGTTGAAGAAAAGAGTTTCTGGTAAATAAAGCATTGTGTTTGGTAAACAGTTTCTGGGTTTAAAGAAAACTGATTGTAATTACCAAAAAATATATAATATATTGAAATACTCTAACCTAGCCTTCTTCAACCTGTATTTCCTTAGGGAGCCATCTGATGATAGCCTCCCCTCATATTTCTATTTCTAAAATAGGTATTGGTAAATCTCTGAATTATCTATCATCATTGAAATAGTTGAAGTCCAGAGTTTGTAATACTCATAGCTCAAATATTAACTGTGGTTCAAGAAAATGTGTCAACTTACATGACATGAGTTGAACCCAATATCAGGAGTGCTCATAGGTGAGCAGGTGTTGTTTCCCCTGGGAACCCTACCCCACAAAGAGAAGCCACTCAACCACTTAAGTGCTCTAAACACCTTGCTGTTTCCATTCCTCAAAACCCATTCTGGATGATTAACTTCAGAGATAAGTTTCTCCCAAGAGATAATGACCTGACAAGTAAATGTTTCTCCTCACTGCTTCTAGAACTGGAAGCAAAAGAGAATGTCCCTCCCAAGCAACCAGTCAGAGCAGGGATGTGCCAGGGCCTTTCCCTCCCGAGGACCAATGTCACCAACACTGAAAAGATCCCTCTTGGTTTTAAAATCTGAACTGCCTTTCATAATCATCTAACATTTGTTCTGGAGGTCTCCACCCCTCACTCACACTGGGCACTGCCCTCTACCAAGATCCCCAAGCTTCTAGCTGGTGGGATGTGGGAAGCTGGAGAAAACTCCCAGCCGGCTCCTCTCTGCACCGCCCCTTTTAGGACCTATCCCATCATAGCTACACTCAGGGGGTCATCCCATAAGCACCGTCTAGTTCCTTAACTTTCTTGATCAAAACAAAAGTTAAACAATTAGCTGCTAACTTTTATTTTATACTAATATTTTTATATGTATTACTCCATGCCAGGCACACTAAGTACGTTCTGCATTTCAGCTCATTAAATGCAACAATATTACATGTAAGTTTTATTATTTTTCTCACTTTAAAGAGAATGAAGTAGGTCTATGACTTTTTAACTACTTGATTACGCAGTTAGTAAGTGTCAGAGCTAGAAATCAAACCCAGGCCATCTGTACCCAGAGTCCAAAATCATGACCAACAGCTTTCCTCCTTTGTGTTCTAGATTTCTCAAGAGGAATCTCAATGCAAAAGGCTTTCCATCCCCCTCCCAAGGAAGTACATTATAAACTCTCTCCACAAGACTGGAGGAGGCAGAACATCATTCTCATAGGCTCCCACCTGAGAGTCCCAGGGAGGTGGAGAGGGGCACACTTCCAAGCCTCCATGCTTCCTGGTCCTTTCTGCTTTACAGTGGTCAGACCTGGGTTCTTGAACCTTCAGGTCTGCCTCCATGCATCCAGCCAGTGTGCACTAACCCTAAGGCATGTAATTACAAACGTCTTCCCTGAAAAAGTAATACAGTTATACCTTTTGGGTCCACATTAGTAAGTACATCTTTGCGTCTTTATTTTTCAAGGAAAAAAAAAGGACAGCCTCTATATACTGCAGGCCATGCTAGTTTCAGTTCTGAAAAGATTAGTGTATGTCCCTGCTGAGCTCCAGCCCTTCACTCAAGTCTCTCAAATACCACCTTCTCCACTGGGCATGTCTTATTCCCCAGAGCCAAGCATGACCTCTCTCTCCTGAGAATCCCCATCACACGCGTGTTTTCCTGTCCCGGCCCCAAGTTAGCCTTTGTCTGGCTATTGGACATATTTGGCTGATCCTTAAGTATGGGTTTCCGGAGGACAGGCTGCACATCTTGCTAAGCTCTGGAATCAAAACAGTAGCTGACATTTATGAGGTGGCTCCAGTGTGACGGACCCCCTCCGCCTTGGTGCTTTAGATGGCTTACCTTACTTGATCTTCATCATAAATCTAGGGAATTACTTTCATTATTATCTTAATTTTCCAAATGGATAACAGAAGCTCAGGAGAGCTTAGAACTTGACCCAAGCACCCTTTGCTGGTGGCAGCAGAGTCCGAGCACAGAGCTGTCCTCTTGCCCGCTGTGCAATCCTGCCTCTTTGGGGCACCTGCAGCACATGGGCAGGGCTGACCTCACAGCAGTGTTTAAGGTCCTCGAAGGCAGAAAGGGCATGACATTAACTCTGTCACTTAGCAGAGTGACTCTAAAGCAACCTCTAGATTTGAATCAATCTCTACTTTTTACTGTGTAACTCGAGGTGGGTCACTGAATCTCCCTATGTCTCAAGGGTTTCACTATGTGTAAACCTGGTATCATTATTATCGCACGTTAGTGTTGTATAATGGCATCTATCTAACGGAGTTAGTGTGAGGATTAAATGAGTTAGTGCATGGCATAGTAAAGACTAACTATTTTTCTTAAACTCTTATTCAGTTCCCCAATCATTACTCAGGTTGTCTAAGTTTCCATGTATCATACATGCATTTGTCTGTGTGTATATGAAATTAGATAACTGTGCTTTTTGATGATATAGAAAAACATACAAAATCATCCACAAACAATTCAGTAAGAATTATTACACAAAGTTTTTGTAGTTAATTTTATGGTTTCTAAATTAAATTCGAGTAAAGATAATACACGTTTTCAGAAGTCACGTTAGACCAAGCTGCTTGCAGTTTCTGAATGGCAAGAACTCTTCAACCTCTGTTTGTTCTCAGGATTATATGGAAATTGGCCCGTTAAAAACAATGGTGACTTCCTCTTTTAGTCCCTTTCTATCTTCAATTTCATCTTCCTTCATTCTTTTCACTCACTGATGACTTCCCCTTCCCACTGCACAAAATCAGTTTTTTCTGTCCAGTGTTTGTTCCCTTAGCCACCATCTAAACTCCTTGCCCCAAGAATGCCTCTCTCAATCAAACTGGATGGCAGTCGGTTATACTCCTCCATTGATTTAATAATTAATTTCCTATGTTTAAGCTCATACAAACCTTCAATATTAACTAGTGAAATAAAGGCTCCTTTTCATATTAAGACAATTTTTTTTAAAAAAATCACACCAGTGACAGAAAGCATGATCAGAATTTTTTTCCCAGAGAAAATAAAGTCATCAAAGGACTCCTCCTTTCCTCTACAAAAAGCGCCAGGCCAAAATGGTTGAATGGAATTCTACCAATTCTTCAAAGACCATATGACTCCAATGCTTGTTAAATTGTCCAAGGCTTAGAAAATAAAGGAAATTTTCTAAACCCTGTCTATGAAACAAGTATAACATATATACCTAAGCCTAATAAAGACAATAGATATACACATACAAACCTGCAGAACAATTTTGCTTATAAATATCAGTAAAAAACTGCAAAATAAAGCATTAGCAAATAGAATCCAGAAAACATTTTAAAAATTATAACAAATCATGACCAAGTAAAATTTATGCCAGAAATATAAAAAATCATATTAATATAATTCATCATGTTATAATTTCAGGTAAAAACAAATAACATAATTATCCCCACAAATGCTAAAAGATCTTTAACAAAATTCAATACTCATTTTAAAAGTCCATGTACATATTTATAAAGTGAGAATGCACCAGGTTTGCTAGATGCCTTCCCACTGAGTCAGAAAGAAGGTGAACATGCCCTGTACCACTACTAATTTGCAGCTGCAATGCAGCCATGAGCCATGGCCATCTGAAAAGTAAAAACAATTAAAAGCAGAAGAATTGGGGGGAAAAGAAGTAAAACTATCTCTATTTTGTAGATGACATGATATTGGCCCTTAAAACCTAGACATCCAATGATAAAACTAACACAAACATTAAAGGAATTAAAATAATCTTTTCAGGATATAAAATTAGTACACAAAAGAACTTTCATGGCCTGGCTGGTGTGGCTCAATTTGTTGGAGCATCATCTGGTAAAAGGGTTATGGTTTTAATTCCTAGTCAGGGCACATACTACAGGTTCAATCCCCAGTCTCGATATATACAATCCCCAAAGCTTCTCTCTCACACCAATGTTTCTCTCTCTCCCTTCCTCTCACTCTGAAAGCAATGAAAAAATGTCCTTGGATGAGAAAAAAAAGAGCCTTCATAAATGCAAAATAATAAATGCAGTTAGAAAATATACTGAAAAAAAACTCACAAGCAATGGAAAAATACTTAAAAGTAACTTTAAAAAGAAAACTTTAAAATTCTCCTCAAGCTGAGACAGGTGAAAGAGATGGAGAGACGCAGAGACAGAGAGAGGGCAAATAGAAAGGCGTAACCTCTTCTTAGATACAGCAGTTTAGCATGACAAATATACATCAGTTCTCCGCAGTTTAGTATACTAATTCAGTGCAATCCTAAGAAATTTACCAAGTTTTTTTGGGGGAGCTACATAAATTAAACCTAATGAGCATAAGAAAAAAAATCCAAAAGGGCCTGGAAATTTTTGAAATGTAAGAATAATAACAGGGGACTACAGTTACCAGATATTAAATTATAAAGATCAAGTGATCCAAAATGGTGGCACAGTAGGTAGAAGCTACATTCACCTCCCTGAACCAAACTGGAGTTATAACTCAATTATAGAACCATCAACCTGAATAACCAACTGAAGACTAGCAGAAGAGAAGCAAATAACCAAGGATTTACAGAAGAAGACACAGAGAATGGTAGGAAGGGCAGAGATGTGAAAAGAGTTGGCCCACTCCCACAGGTGGCGGTTGAGGTTCCTGAGAGATATTTCAGCTGTGGCAGGGTTCTTCCTGAGAATAGTAGGGTCTACACCCCAAGAAGGTCTCCCCAGTCCAGAGCACCAGAGCCAGAAAGAGGCACCAATACAACATCTGGCTGTGAAAAGCACTGTGGTTTCTATCAGCAAGGGAGAGAAGGCTAGAGACAGAGGCACCCTTTTCAAGGGACATATGATTTTACTCATATGTGGAATCCAATGAACAAAATAAGCTAACACGCAAAATAGAGACAGACTCATAGATAGGGAGGAGGCTGGCAGCTCTTGAGGGTGTTAGTGGGTGGTGGAGTGGGTGGGCCGAACAAAAAAATATTAAAAGGAGGGAACCCATGGACACAGACAACAGTGTGATCATTAGAGGAGGTGTAGTGGAGGAGGGTATAAGGATATAAATGGTGAGAGACACAGGCCTGACTTGGGGTGTTGAACACAATACAGTCAGTGTACAGATGACGTGGTGTAGAATTGTGCACCTGAAACCGATATAATTTTGTTAACCAGTGTCACCCCAACAAACTCAATAAAAAGGAAAAAATAAAAAACAATAATAAATTTAAAATAAAATAATAAAATAGAGAAACAAAAAATAAAACCATAAAGATCAATAACTAAAGCAGCATGGTTCAGGTATATAAATAGACAAATCAATTAAAGGAAATGTATAAATTTAAACTGGAACATCTTCAACATAAAACAAGAAAGAACTAAAAAAATAAATGTAATATCCAAACAACACGGAAGTCAGATTGCAAGGGCTCCCATTGGCTGTTTTTTCTAATGATACGAGCATAATAAAGAATAATCATTTTACTGTATGAATCCATAAGGACATTAAAAGGGCAAAAAGGATCTTAAGGAAAGATCTTTACATCAGAATTCCAACTAACAAACTCAGAAGAAATGACAGGAAAAGAAAGCTTTCATTTTCCAACTCAAATATAATTATTTATTTATTTAAGCAAGACCCCTCAGTGGGTGCTAAAACCATTACGTAAAATACAATTGAGGAACATGAAATTCACATGTTCTCAATGTACTATCCCACATTTTACCCATTACAAAGCGAAAAAAGCACTTTTACATTGTCGATCTCTGATAAATGCCGCTTTAACCAAGTGATCAAACTAAAAACTAGGTGACTATTTCCCACTTTACTCGAGACATGCTCAGTTTTCACTTGATATCTTAGAGCATTTAGTAATAATATCACTTTTCCCTCTCACAAGTGCTCTCATTTAAATTATAAATTACATGGTCACTCTTCTGAAAATAAGCCTCCTTATGTGATTCAATCAAGATTACAAAAGATCACTCATATAGTATTCCTGCTGAAAAAGTTTTGACCCTTATTTAATCAAAATGAAACAATCATAAAACATAAATATGGGAAATTTAACAAGACAAGTGTTTGAATTCTTAAATAATGTCACTGTTATCAAAGAAGAATATCTTTGTGTGTGGTTATTATGGGTAGATAGGAGAATATTCTTATTTCTTAGAAAATAAATGCTGATATATTCAGACAGCATATAATTGGGTCTTACTTTTTATCCAGTCTACCAACCCTTATTTTTAAATTGGAGTATTTGGATAATTTATACTTAATATAATTATCAATATACTTGAGTTTAATTTATCATCTTGCTACGTATTTTCTATTTGCTGTCACTATTCTTTGTTCTCTTAGTCCTCGGTCCCTCCTGGGTTTTTTGAATAACTGAGTTTTTTTCAGATTCCATTTTATCCTCTACCTTTATTTAATATTTCTATGTCTTTGTTTACTTGTTTTACTAGTTGCTTTAGGGCTTATAATATGCATATGTAACTGATCACAAGCTACCTTCAAGTGATACTATATCACTTAGATAAAATGTATACTTCCATCTCTCCCCTTCCATGTTTTGTCCTATTGTAATTTACTTCACAATGCACTATTATTTTTGCTCCAAACAGTAAAGGACATTTTAAAGAGACTGACCAAAAAAAAAAAGGATTAAAAAGCCTTTTATATTTACTATAGTATACTATTTCTGATGTTCTTTATTGCTTTATAAAAATGTTAGCACTTGGTATCATTGTCTTTAGTCTGAAAAAACACACCTTGTTATGCAATCTTGTTAGCAATGAATTCTCTCAGATTTAGTTTTATTGAAATAAAAATGGTTTTTGAAGGATATTTTTGAGGAATACAGAATTCCATTCTGAGATTTTTTTTCACTTTTAGCATTTTAAAGATGTACCATTTTCTTCTGGTTTAAAAATGTCTGATAAGTCTGCAATTAATTTTATTTTTGTTTCTATGCAATGTGGTTCTTCTGGGGCAACTGTCCTCCCAAGGGACATTTGTCAATGTCTACAATTTTGATTGTCACTAGGAGGTGTTGTGACTGCCATCTAGTGGGTAGAGGTGAAGGATGCTGCTACACATCCTTCAACAAACAAGGCAGCTCCCACAGCAAAGTATTTTCCAGCCCAGACGTTCAATTGTGCTGGGGTTGAGAAACCATGCTCTGTATAAAGTGTGTCTATATTAATCAGGCTTAGTTTAATATTTTTCTTTATTACTGATAATCAGCTAATTCATTATGGTGGGTTTTGGTGTGTTTGTGTGAATGTGTGGGTGCATGAGTGCATGTGTGTACTTTCTGTCTGGGGGTTTTTTGAGCTTTTTGAATTTGTGGGTTTATATTTTTCATAAAATTTTGAAAAATTTTGGCCATTAAGTCTTCAAATATTTCTTCTTCCCCTCTTCTTTTTTCTGTCATTCTGGGACTCCATTTGCACATATGTTAGACCACAACATTATCCTACAGGCACCTGAAAAAATTATACATTTTTTCCAGTCTTTTTTCTTATATGCTTCCTTTTAGATTCTGTTCTTATGCCTTCAAAATTCACTGCTCTGTTCCTCTTCAACACAAAATCTGTTTTTATATAATTCACTGAAACATTTATTGCAAAAATTAGAATTTTAGTACCTGGAAGTTCCATGTCATTCTATTTCATATCTCCTATTTCACTTTTCATTATATGCATCTTTTCCTTTAAATAGTTATGGATTGTTATAATAACCGTTTTCAGGTTCTTATTTGCTAGTTCCATCATTATGCTTACTTCTGGATCTCTTTCTACTGACTGACTTTTCTTCTGGTTGCAGGCAATGTTTTTCTACTTCTTGACATTTCTGGTAATTTTATTGGATTCTAGACATGGTAAATGTTATGCTGTTGAGTCTCTATTAATTTTTTAATAAATTTAAATTAAATTAAACCCTTTAATTTTAGTAACTCTGTATATAGAAAACATCTGAGACTTAACTATGGTTTCCCTCATGAAATAACACCACCTCCCCTGCCATGAACCATACAAGAAGATATCTTATACCTAATCTGTACATGGGAGAGGGATGAATGGAAGGGTGTGCAAGCTAGAGTACTCATTTTGCTCTTTTTCACCAGTCATCTTTCTATAAGAATTTAGAAACTACGGTTCTCAGAAAACAAAAGGACAGCAACATGGGATAACTGTTTGGAAACTGCATTGAAATTCATAAAATGAAACATTTATAGGTAAAAAACTTAATGTTTTAAAAATGGGGCCAATAGTGCATGATTAAAAATTATAATTTTTAATGAATTATTGCTTCTGTATGCCATGGAACCCAAATTTAAGGAACAGTGCTGAGGGATGGTGATGGCAGAAGAATATCTCATTGTTCAACAGAGCTGAATTGTTCAACAGGCCTTCTAGTACTATGTTGAATAAGAGAGGTGAAAGTGGACCTCCCTTGCTTGTATCTGACCTTCAGGGAAACACTTGCAGTTTTTGCCCATTGAATATGTTGTTGGCTATGGGTTTGTCACCTATGGACTGATTTTTTGATGTATATTCCCTCTATTCCCACTTTGTTGAAAGTTTTTATCATAAATGGGGGCTTGGTTTTTAACAAGTGCTTTTCCTGTGTCTATCGATATGCTCATGTGGCTTTTATCCTTCATTTTGTTTATGTGGTATATCACATAACAAAAGGCACTTTTATTGCTCTCATCACTTAAGAATTTCCAAGAATTTTAAGAGCTCTGTACCAAAAACAGATTGAAAAAGAAGTACGTATTTCTTATTATAAATCGCAATATCACAAGCCTCTCAAACACTATTGATTAATTAAAATTTGTCAATAAGTATCATGAACTTCTAAGTCTTCATATTTTTAAAACTAACAGTTCCTTTAAAAAATCTATCTGTAAGGAATAACAGAAAAATAAATATTTGTGTATGAGGTTATTCACCACAATATCCTTTTTATTTTGACGTATGTTACATTCGTAAAATAAAAAATTATCTCCTTTAACAGGTATTAAAATTTTGTTATATTTTCTAGAGGTCTTTGTTTTATTTTAATACAATATTGCATACAGCTAAAGCTCCTCATTTTCTCCTTTCCTGTCTCCCCAAAAGCACTGCAGTTCCCAGGTCGCTGACCATCACACACATGCAGGTCTTGCCTTTCTTCACACACACATACTCAGCAGCATCGGTTCGCAGCCTACTGTTAAAGCTATGGCTTGTTTCAGGTGTCTGAGATCAACCAGTAAACAAAGAGACCGCAATCCCTGCTTTAACAGAGCTTACTTTCTGGGCAGGGAGACAGAAAACAAACAATACGCCTTCAAAAAATATTACATAGTATTTTAGAAGGTCATGGATAAAATACAGCAGGAGGGGAAGGCTTTATTTATATGGTTGCAAAGCTGGTTACAGAGAACAGTGCGTTTTGAGAAGATGCCACGTTAACGGAAGTGAGCCGTGTGGGTATAAAGGAAAAGAATGCGGCGCAGAAAGGACAAAGCCAGAGCAAAGGCCCCAAGGCAGAGACATACCTGGTGTGTTCATGAAACGAGGGGGCTCGGTGTCACGGCAGTACAAGGGGCAGTAAGTCAGGAGGCTGGACAGAGACAGGATGCGGAAGGTCTTTAGCCTCGTAAGGTACTTGCCTATTAGAGGAACAAAAACTGATGAGAAGGTTTTGAGCTGAGGAGTGATGTGATCTGGCCTACACTTTAATAAAAGCTATCAGTCCGCCATCTGTACTGACTGTGGAGAGGCAGGGTGTAAGCAAAGGTGCTGGGCAGGAGGCGGGAGTATCATCCAAAAGCAAGACGGCAATAGATAGCACAGGGTGGTAGAGGTGGGGGTGGTGCGTGGGGTCAAACCCTGGATGTATTTTACAGAAACAGCCAATGAGATTTTTTGTAAAAACTGAATATGGTTTGTAAACAAACAACTGAAAGAATGGACTTGTCATTAATGCAAATGAAAATGTCTGTGGGAAAAAGATATCTTGAAGAGAGGATGAGAAACATTTTTGATATGCTAGGTTTGAGATGTCTCAGATATCTGAATTGTCTAGAAGGAAGAAGGCATGTAAGTCTTGAGTTCAGTAGAGATGTCTGAGCTGGAAACACCCATTCGAGAGCCATCGTCAGCATAGAGATGGTATTTAAAGCTATGGAACTGGAAGAGAATGGAAGTAGTGAGTCAGACACAGCAAGGAAGGAAACCTGAGGTTGAGGCCGAAAGGACTCCAGTATTGAGAAGCCAAAGAGTAAAGAAGGAACTGCAATGACACAAGACGAGTAAGAGGAAAGATAAGAGATTTTGGTGGCTTGGAGGTGAGGTGAAGAAAGTATATAACAAGAACAAAGAATCATCACATGAAGCTACTGAAACCAGCCTTTGGATCTAGCAACTGGGGGGTCACCAGTTGTCTTGAACAGAGCTGTTAGGTGGGATGGGGACAGTGAGAACCTGATTGCAGAGAACAGGAGGAGAAAACTAGAGATATCTATGGATTTTGCTGAAAGTCAGAACAGAAAAATGAGATGTTAGCTAGCAGTGGAGAAAAGTAGGGTGAATAGATTATCTTTAATAATGCAAGTGGTCCAGGAGAGCAGGAAAAATTGATGATGCAAAAAAGAGAGGGAAGAATTACTGGAGCAAAGTCCCTGAGTAGGAAGAAGAGCCAGAATCATGTGTCCAAATGGGAGGATAAAACTTGGATATTTCACCTCTAGCACCAGTCCATCAGTCTGGAAGGTATTTGGTGGGTAGCTGTGCTTCTTGGATATTCATAAACAATATATAGTATACTCATGGCTAATTTTTTTATAAGTGATACACTATCATTTTAGTATATGACTCAGTATAGACCTGGTTTGTTCAACCTCTATTCAGTGTACCGTAGTGCCAGGTGTTATACTTAATGTGCAGGTCCATGCATTTTTCCATGGTACATAGAGGCCTGAATGTATTATATAATACCCTAGTGACAGAAGAAGGTGCTCTATTGTAAATAACGCAGCAATGTGCACTTCTGCTTCCACGACACTTTGTCAAGGGTTCCTCTTAGATATGTGCTAAAACCACGTTGCAAGGCTATAAGATGTGCACAGCTCCTACCCTATTAGACATTACCAATCTGCTACTAAAATAGAAAATAGAGCCAGTTTATACAGCATATAATTGTGAGCCATGCAATTTTCCTAAAACAAAAAATTAAAGTTTTATATATTAATAGAATATGGTATCAGGTAACAATTATAAATCTTTTTAGATAATAGTTAATTAGAAGAAACATTTATTATATAACTTTATATTTAAAAAGAAGAGAAATTACCACTATAATTTATATTGTTAAAATATTACTTTTTATAGGTGCTTTTGCCTAGAAAAATGACTGAATATAAGTAGTCAATATTTTAATAGTCATCATTCTGGATGATGAGATAATGTATAGCAATTTTTTCTCAGTTTTACTTTTCTATGTAATCTAAATTTTCTTCACAAATGTATATTCCTATAAGTAAACTAAAATATTTGTATTGTTATTAAAAGAATTTCACAATAGATATTAAAATCTTTAAAAACAAAAAATATATAAACTAAGGCTAATGATCAGGAAAGTTTCAAAGAAATTTCTTTTTGAAAAGTCTCTGGTACCAGCGCCCACTTGCTTCCACTGCCCTCGGGCACCCTGCTGTGCTGGGCGAGCACGGCACTGCCTGTCAGCCTCGAGATTTTGCAATCTAAGAGAATATCATCCACATTATATCTAAGATTAAAAATGCAGTATTCTCTTCCAGGATATAAACACTGTCTACCTCAACCCGGTGCTACTATATTCAGCTACTAATTCTTTCTTCAGTAAGTGTCTCCCCACTGTGACAAAATTCAGGTAATAAAAATTAAGTCACCTTGTTTAACACTCCAGCAGTTCACTAGAAAATGGAAACTGTCCAAACATAACTGATTCAAGTGGACTTTGTGAAAATCCTGGGTGCTAATGCCACCCCATTTGACATTATAAGTGTCCTTTCTTCAAAATCAAAGTAATACGGTTTTCATTCTGTGCTTAACAACAGAATAACACCTAAATATGAAATGGGAACAGGAATATTTCAGGTATGTTTTAGCTGTTTGAATATCTTTATTCAGAAATATTCTCTTTTAGTCCTCTATGGAAATGTCATACAAACTCACATACACACACACACACACACACACACACACACACACGTATAAACTACTTGTATCTCAATTCTGTTTTTGATTCATAGAATTTAAACTATTTTTAAAATCATCTTTGGCCTCTCTGGCAATTTTCTGCCTTCACCTTTATTTCCCAACTTCCATAAGATAATAAAAAGAAACCTTTTTATAGAAACATTTACATACAATCTTGAAGTGAACAAGAAAGCCACAAAGTCTATTTCCATTAGTGCAAGAAACAAAGAAGAGCTTTCAACCCAGAAATGTCAGGCACCATTACTTTCTGTATGGTATGAAAATGCTCCATCTGTTGATGTCAAAGACAGCAACATGTCTATCTACATCTGAACCTTGATGAGAGTGGTATATGCTTCAACGGGCCCCTGGCAGGCCACAGACAGTAATTGTTTTCGTAAACGGTCAGCATAAAAACCAGTGCAAGATGGACTTTTTGCAACAAAAATCATCTAAACTGACTTTTAAAAATTTACAGCTGAGCTTGCATTATCACTGGAACATTTTTCAAAGAGCCAATGATAAATACAGATTATCTTAATTTTAGTCATGGCAAATTGCATCATTATGGGTTTCATTGCAGGTGCATGTGATAAAATATACATTTTGTGTAGCACAATAAAAATGCCCAGACATGAGTATAAATCCTTATTGGTTATCATAACAGGAATTCTCTTTATAAAGATAAAACTATATAAATGTAACCCAACAAAAAATACACACTAAAAAATTTAAAGGTCATATTTTAAGTCCCCTTTTATGCAGGCTGTTTGTCTGTAATTTCAGCTTCTGCCTAAAATGTCTACTACATATGCAGCATATTCGTTACAACTGAATGAAGGGCAAACATAAATAAGGGGTTTTTT
This sequence comes from Mormoops blainvillei, assembly GCA_004026545.1. Taxonomy (NCBI): domain Eukaryota; kingdom Metazoa; phylum Chordata; class Mammalia; order Chiroptera; family Mormoopidae; genus Mormoops; species Mormoops blainvillei. The sequence goes on from PVJD01004711.1 coordinate 46,032, forward strand.
TAATCCTCACCCAAGGATATATTTATTCATTTGAGAGAGAGAGAGAGAGAGAGAGAGAGAGAAACATAGATGTGAGAGAGAAACATCAGTCAGTTGCCTGCTGTACGTGACCACACCAGGAATCGAACCCGCAACCTAGGTTTGTATCCTGGCCAGGAATTGGACCTGCAACCTTTTAGTGCGTGGGACAATGCTCCAACCAATTGAGCCATACGGCCAGGGCCATAAATAAGATTGCTTTTAAGCACCTAAATAAACACAAATAAACAATTTAGGCACTGAAACCCTGAGAAGAGAAACTTACCTTTGGGTTTTCCTAGATTTCTAAATGAGTATGAAAAATATTGCCCAGTCTCTACACAGCAATAAAATGCAATCTTATCTCAAAGACCCAGATCTTAGGCCTTGGTCAATCCTAATCTCAGGCAACAAGACCGTGCCAGCTCTGACTACCTGAGAGAATGTGGATAGGATTCAGTCTCAAGGGCAACTGGAACCAGGAGCTACTTCAAGTTCAAGTTCAGGACTTTGACTCTTGCTTTATTTTCTGTAGATAATTCATTATATCTTATGTGGTCCTACCTGATCCATGGACACGTTGGTTTATATAACTATTGTTCTTTTATTAGATCCAATTTTTAAAAATGGGGAAAGATTCTGATTTGGGTCAGTTTGGGTCATACATGACTATTTCAAAACTGATGTCTATAGCTATGAGACTAAGGTACCATGGTTGTCCCAACTTGGAACAGTTGCCTACTCTTCACCCAGTCACTGGTTGGGAAGAAAACATTCTGTAAAAAAGATGGTGGCGTCCACTAAATCCCACAGTAAAGAACTGAGGAGAAGACACTTTCCTGTGACAGGGTAAGTGGGGTGTCGGCAAACCTAATATTTCAATAGACAAATACCTTCCTCCCAACCTCAACTCCTCGAAATAAATGTCCATGCAACATGCTGAATTATATTTCCTTCTAATTAGTCAAGCTTTTACAAAAGTAATGAAATTTTAAAATATCTAAAATTCATTGAACATAAATTGGCCTTGCCTAGGTGACCCACGAGACTACTTTTCATAGAGCCCGATTTAAACTGAGTCAGATCATAATTATCTGGTCTAGAAAAATATAAATCTCACATCTTCCCTGCTCCTTAATCTTATTTACTTCAATTTTCTTCTTTATCAGTCTCTTTCAACAAATCTCATTCACAGTTACCCAGAAAATGTAAAAATCGTAGATGCATTAGACACTCTATGTGATATTTCATAAACATTACTAATAAACGTGTTTATTTTGAAAAGAGTAAACTGCCTATGATTTCAGGGATGTTTACTCCCATTTGTTGCAAACACATTTGATGAATGTAATTGCCACCATGACCATAAGTCATATCATAAAAAGATTTTTTATATCCATGAAATTCATCCTCTTCACCTGAATTATAGATTCTTCATTTTAAATATACTCTAGACTGAAAATTCTTGCAAAAGAGTTGTGACCAGAAAGTCAATAGGTCTTATTATTTTGCAGGTGAGGAAGATGATGAGATAAAAATAAGTGTGCTTAGAAAAAAGAAAGAAATGTGTTATTGATGGACGCTGCTAAAGAAAAAGGGCTAAATTCAGTTTTTGTTTGGGAACTTGAATAGTCCTCACCCAGCCAGACTGAGAACGAGCAAGTGTCGCATGAATACTTTCCTAAAACAAATAAAAGAGAACACAAGAAAGCCACATTTTACTTCACAGCTGGTTTTTTGTTTGCTTACTGTAAAAGGGAGTTTTTAAAATTATTGTTTTGAATAGCAAGTGCTCATTTGCGCACATCTCTAATCTTAATTTTCTGATTTTCTCAGAGATGAGTAGAGCTAGTTTGGAACAAGCAAGTTTAGAACATCTGTGAACACAGAGGGAGTAGTAACCTCACCCTCAACATCATGGGCCAACTTTCCTCCCGTTACAAGTCTATCTCAGAATCAAGGTCATACAGGAAACCCAGCAGGTGTGACTCTTCCTCTGTGATCAACTCACTTCGTTTTTATATTTTTATGCTCTCCTGAACACTGTATAATTAGTTTCCCTAATGGTTCTAAAACTGCTGTGTAAATATAGTTAATGAGCTTCTATCCATGTTGATAGAGAGGAAATATGATGACTATCAGATTTTGCTCCTAAGAAATGCACCAATACTCACAGGTCATTGGTAAAAATATCAACCTACTGCATTGCAGATTCCAAGCCAGTTTTGACCATTCCCCCGCAGTGAAGAAGTAGCAGCTAGCTGCAGCAGGCATTCCTGAGAAGTTCAGGGGCATTTTTTTTACACCGTGTAAAGATCAGGATACAATGTGACCACGGCCCTAACCCTTCACGTTCTTGCTAAAAGTGGAACCAGGTGGATAAGATCAAACTAAACCTTTGGCTCAACCAGGAAGCATTTATTAACAGTCTTCCATCTGATTCTAAGTGAAGGCCAAAGTCCTTACAGGTCCTTAGAAGGCTCCCCCATAGTCTTTCCTCCACTCCACCCCACCCCACTGCAGCTACAATGGTGTCCTTCCTGTTTGTCCGAATAGGTATTTGTTCGAATACTGCCTTACAGGGTTCCTTCCACTTGAAAAGCTTTTCCTCCAGATATTCAAATGGCTTGACCCTTTCTCCCTTCCTTTTGGACTTTGGTCAAGTAGAACTTCAGAGAAGTCATCCCTGGCCATATTTTCAAAGTTGCAGCACTCCTACGCATTTCCTAATTCTTTCCTACACTTTATTTTCTTCCTCACACTTTGAAGCCGTTCTCTTACCCAGTGTATATTTTGTCCATTATGGTCTGTCTCGACCGTGAGACATCATGCCCAGCTGGAGATTTGGGTTTTACTTTGTTCACTGCCAGCTTCTAAAGGAATGTCTTGCAAATAATAGTTACTCAATAAGTATTTTTGAGTTAATCAATTACTAATTTTTTTTTTGCATAGTGGCTCTATAAAGTATTATTTCTTCATGCCAATGAATGAAAGAGGCTCAGAGATTAATCTACCTAAGGTTCCAGAATATATAAATGGCAAAGCTCCCCGCCCCCACCCAGATTGCCAGTCTGGGATTCATTCTTCTCTGCCATAGGTGCCTGGGAAGTCTAGTCCAAAGTCAAGATGGGGTGGAGTTCAGACAGATATTGGAAATAGATACTGGGAGCAGCACCCACGCCCTAAGGAATAGGTGGGCCCAGGGGGGTGGCAGGTGCACACCATATGATAAAATGAATGAGTGAGACTCCTGCACTTAGATTCAAGTCCTGTGCTTATTAGGAAGTAGCTTAAAAAATGTTTCAGGTTGCTATCTTACAAATTAAAAATATTTTTTTAATTATAAATATGCCCTTCTTTAATTGATTAATAATTATGTACAGTATAGGATTGCTCTCATGGAAAAGAAAGTGCTTTCCCTCTCATCTCTCTTATGAAGTATGAACTTCACAGTGGTATGAAATGAACACTTTTTGAGTGACATACTGGTTGGATTAGCATTCTTATGATTGCTGGCACATAGTTCTCTTTGAGTTTTATGCCAATTGAATAGTTCCATGTGGCAGGATGGGGGACAGAGAAATCTGAAATGAATAAAATATTAATCTCACACATATGGCAAGTTTTTAAATTTAATATTGTTTTCTATACAACAGATTCACATAGACACGAATCAGGTTTTAATCACTTTCTTATTGTGTATCTAATGCACTCCACTCAAACAGGTAGACCAAAGATTTTTAGTAAAGCAAGTTTGTTTCGTTTAACAAAACCAGCTTGCTTTTTCTAGTCCCTAAATTCTTCTCCCGAGTTTATACTTTTCAGGCTTTATGAGTCAAGACTCTTTTGCCTGAAAACAGCAAGAAATCCAATCAAAGTAGCTTGAGCAAAAAAGGAATTTATTAGCAGACAAGTAGTAATAAAAAGACCAAAGTATGGCTAGGCCTTAAGGTGCAACTGAAAAGAGAAATGTGTACTTTCCAAGGCTCCCCATCTCCCATCTGTGCTTCTTTCTACCAGAAGATGTTCTTCTCTCTGACCGGTTTCTTCCATGTATTGAAAATACAGCCACCAGCTGCTTCTACACCTAATATCTCACAGCTTTGCCACCATCTGGAGACTCTCTCTCTTCGCTGGTTTATGTCTGCAAAACTTCCAGGGAAGAATTCTGATTGGGCTGGTTTGGAAGCCCGCTCCTACATCTCACTCATCTGTTGCCAGGTTGGAGTCAATAATAAAATGTCCCTGCCATTCAAACTCCATGACTAGGGGGTGTAAAGGAGACTTTCCTAGATGAAGTGGTGGTGCTGTTCCCACCAGGAGAGGGAGGGGAGGCAGGGAAGCTTGCTGGGTGACAAAGCAATTGATGCTGGCCACACAGGCCAGTCTTTCCAAGTGCCATCATGTACTATGTGCTCTCTCTTGTTAAACTATCCCTCCAGATTCCCTCCAGTCCACCAGTACGTTTCCATGAAGGTACCAAGAAAAGGGTTGCTTGGAGGCCGAGACATAGCCCATTGACATCAATAACTGAGTTACTATGAAGATTTTCAACAACTGGTGTTTAAGTATGTCAATTTTACTTAAGCCCTTTTAGTCCATTTTGCTGGCCCTTGGTACGAGTTAACGATAATGTAGTATACATGACTGAGTCTACATTTCTTAATGAAACAAGCCTTTTTCATTATTATTTCACTGAGATGTTTATATATGTATACTCATTGGTGCTCTGTGCTCCTCTGTATACACTAAAAACAGACTCAGCAGGTCTCCTAATGTCTCATAGTACAAGACACCAGTACCTTTGGGTCATGCATTCATTTCTCTGGCATACCTGCTATAGGCTGTCAGTCACTAGTGTTGAGTTTAATAATCACCACACCTCTGAAACATCAGAAACCTACAAAGATTGGTCCTTGCCCTAGCATCATCTTCCTTTATGACTTATGTGGACATATTTGACAAAGGAAAATTGAAAAAGATATGAAAAATTATATTTATTTCTTACCCTAAATAAGCCCTAAAGGGAACTACATTCACATATATTTACACACACATCCACACACCGACAAACACGACTACCTCTCTGTGCTTCACAGTAACTACGTTAAGGAATTTCAGATTAGCTTGGAAGAAAATCACTATTTCTAAACAGAAGCTTTAAGAACTTTTCTCAGATTAAAAAAAAAAGTCTATGAGCATTGTCAGCTTCTGATAAAGCTGGTGTTGATTCTATTCAGTAATGTGATTCACCTTATCCCAGTACATATGAGAAAAATCAGAGCCCAACAATAGCCACAGATTTAGAGAGGATGGTATAACGCACCAGCTGAAAAATTGCACTTTCTGTGCTACAAATGACTACTCTTCAGAATACAGTAACTTTCCAAATAATAGCTACAGAACAAAGAAAATTCCATCTGTTAATCAATACCCAAAGAATGCATTCCATTTCCAACTGAACCTGAGAAATCCCTCCATTAAAAACACAGGCACAGCCAGTCATTGGTGAACCCATCCTTATTCACCAGTACTCATTATTTGTTATTCATTAACCTCTGGATGTGACATATTTTCTAGGAATTGTACAAAAGTAAGTCTGACACAGTTCCCACACCATGGGCTTACAATCAAAAAGAAATGTTAAGGAGATATTCAGTAAGACAAAAAAAGGCAATGAAATGGCACAGGGAGAACAAGAAATTCAAACCGTGAAGGAAAGGGGCATTAAAATTTAAATTCCTATTTGGGGTTAAATTCACCATCAAATATTAGAACACATCTCAAATGCTTGAGGACATACAATATTCTCGTGGACCAGAAGGAAAGTGGGAAAAACAAAAGGAACTACATATAAATCCCTTCAGATCAAAGGCATTGGTTTATTCCTTTTTATTCTTCACAATCCCTAACAAAAGAGTAGGAACACAAAACACATTATTAAGTAAAAGAATTAATAAAATCATTCTTCAATGCAGTGTGGCTTAAAAGCCTGTGAAACACACTATGCTAGTCAGGTGGTCTGCACACAGGGGTTTGGTGTCGAGTTCCCCAGAGCTGGATAATATTCCTCACAAGAGGCGAATGGCCAATGGGTAAAACTTCTAGAAGAAAATATAAGGAAACAGATTCTTGACATTAGTCTTGGTAATGATTTTTTGGATAAGACACCAAAATCACAGGCAACAAAAGCTAAAATAAGCAAGTAAGACTACTTCAAACTAAAGAGCTTCTGCACAGCAAAGGAAGCAATCGATAAATTAAAAAAATAACCATGGAATGAGAAAAAACGTTTTCAAGCCATATATCAAATAAGGGGTTAATATTCAAAACATATTTTAAAAACTCATACAAATAAATTATTTGCAAAAAAGCAAATATTTCAATTTAAAAATGAACAAAGGGACTGAATAAACATTTATCAAAGAGGCCATCCAAATGGCCAATAGGTACATGAAAAGGGTCAACAGGGAAATGCCAATCAAAACCACAATGAGATATTACCTCACATTTGTTAGGATGGCTATTATCAAAAATATAAAATATAATTGCTAGTGAGGATGTGCAGAAAAGGGAAACTTCATACCTTGTAAGTGGAAATGTTAATTGGTACAGCCATTACAGTGATTCCTCAAAAAATTAAAAATTAAACTATTATATTCACCAACCCCACTCTTGGGTATATATCCAACGGAACTAGAATCTATAGCTCATGTTCAGTGCAGTGTTATTCATTGCATATATATGTATACCATAGAGTTTATTCTTATATTATTATGTATTGATTATGGTATTATTTTTATATGAACAATTATAAACCTACTTTTGCTTCACCACACACACATACACACACACACACACACACAAGTTATTAAGCCATAACAAAAAAGAAAACACTACCAGTTGCAACAGCATGGATAGACTATGAGGGCATTATGCTAAGAGCAATAAGCTAGACAGAGAAAGACAAATACTTTATAGTATTGCTTATGCATGGAACTTTTTTTAAAGCATATTTCATAGAAACAGAATAGTATGGTGGTTGTCAAGGGCTGGAGTAGGGACAAATGGATGATATGGATTAAAAAACATAAATTTCCAGTTATAAGAAGAAGTAAGTTCTGAGTATCTAATGTACAGCATGGTAACTTTACAGAAAAAAATTCAGCCATGTGAGGTGTGGGTGTGTTCATTATCCTGCTGTTGATCATTACACTATCTGTATGTATAGCAAACCATCACTTTGTATACATTAAATATATGCAAGTATACACATCAATTATTCCTCAATATAATTTCAAAACTAAATTAAACAGAGAAATTCAGCAATAAAGAGAAGATTTAAATATTATTAATCCCACTTTTCTCAACTCATATAACCTCAGAATCTTTCTGTTTTCTTTTGTTTTAGTTCTTTTGGGTTTTTTTTTTAATTTAACACCTCTTGGCAACCCATGACTATTTATCTATTCTAAGGCACACTATTTGAGAAATACTGCCCTAAAAATTCATAGAAGAGAAATATAAGAAAATGTTTTACAAATATCAGCTCCAAGAGTTCAGGGATTATGTCTGTTTGTCTTCATGGCTGTATCTCCTCCAGGGCCAAAGAGAATGACCAGACACTGGGAGTTCTCAGTAAATATTTGATGAATGAATGAATGGAGAGAAAAGGAGAGAAGACTAGGATCCTTTGTTTAACTTGTGAATCCTGGTTCTGTTAGCCAAGATAAGCGAGATAATAAATCTAGTATTTGACAGGTTCGCATTGAGGCAGATGTAGGAAAATGCAGATAGAAATTTCCAGTTGGATAGATGGAATTCAATCAAACTCAAGATGGGATGGAGCTAATGTTTTAGGAGTCATCAATGTAAAATTAGTGTCTAAAGCTTCAGGATGGATGAAATCACTGAGAAGAAAAGAGAAATACAACAAAGAGATATGCCTGAAGAAATTTTTAGTTAGATGGTAAGGAGTGGTTAATGTCACAGGAAGGAATCCAACCATTGTCTTCCCACTTTTTATTCTGCCCCTAGCTTCCATCTCCCCTTCTTCTCTTTGCACTATTTTCTGTAGCTCTGAAAATGGCACAAAATCATCCTGGCCCATAGTGCAGAAACCTGAGAATCATTCTCACTTACAGGGTCTCCCTCATCAACATTTCTAGACTCCAGCCAGAAATCTCTTTGACATTGATGAATAGCACCACTAGATAGAATAAGTAATCCCAATGACAAGATTATTCTGCATTTGCATAACACTCTACAGCAAGCACATTTTCAAAGATACTACCTATTTAATTCTCACAACTCTGTAACTTACATCATCATCTTCCAGAGAAGAAAACTGAAGATAGGTAACTTTACTCAGGTCACATACCAATAAGAAGACCTAGGAAAAAAACGAAAAGTTTGTTGTCTCTTTCAGAATTAATCAACAGATATCTAGTTAGCACTTCTATCACAGAAACCAAAGAAATGAAAGAACTTTAATCAAATTAAAGAAGTGTAAGTCTTAACAAACTTCAAATGCTGTAGATAGATCTGAAGATTATTATGTTCAGTGAAGTAAGCCAGCCAAATAGAGACAAATACCATATGATCTCACATGTGAAATCTAATGAACAAAATAAACTGACATCAAAACAGGTGTGGACACATGGAACAGGCTGACAGCTGTGAAAGGGGGAAGAGGGAACCGTATGAAAGAAGGTGAGGGGATCAGCCAGAGAACATATATGCATAACACAGAGACACAGAAAATAGTGTGGTGATGGTCAGAGAGAAGGGGGGGCGGGGTCTGGGTGGAGGTGGGCAAGGGGGGTTAGAAATGATGACATTTGTAATAGTGTCAACAATAAAAATAAACAAAAAAATAAGTATATGAAAAAAAATCTTCAAATGCTGGACCCCTAAAAATATCAACAACCTGAAGATAAGGCAAATAGAGATAATTGCTTACTATGGTCTGGCAGACCACCACCTTGACAAAGTTTTAATAGTATCTTGGAGGGGACAGGCAGTCAGGATATTTATGAGGTTTGGGAATCTAAGACAGATCTTTCAGTGTGGAATCTTGATGGGGATTAGGTGAAGATCATGAGACAATAGTTTAGGATGTGTGGATAAAGCAAGAAGAGGGGGTTGATGCACAAGTAGAAGAGTCTTGCAGAGTAAATAGCCATTTGAGGTTAATCTATTCAATAGTTGAACAACGTGATTTTCATTTAAGTGGAGTTTGCCACAAAGTTCCAGGTGTGAACAATAAAATTACTTTTATCTTCCTGGGCAAGAGTTTCCTAGGATACAAAGCTATGTTGATGAAAACAGTAGAATAATAAAGCTCAGTTAGTAAAGAAAACCAAATCATAGCATTATGTCAATATTGGTTGCAAGCTTTAAGAGTGTAGATGGCTTTGGCCCTCACTGCCAAAGCTGTATTGTATAATGGCAAGATAGTTGCTCTGGAGTGATCCAGGCTTAGGTTTGGAAAAACACTTGACACATATAGCTCTGTGGTCTCAGCCAAGTTATTTAATCTCTTTGAATACTGCCACCATACAATAAAAATTTTTTAAGGTGGTGTTTAAAAAACTGCAATCCATCAGAGCTCAAGGAATGAAGAAAATAACAAAAACCAGGAGTATTCAGAGGCAAAGGCAAAATACTGAAGTAGATCTAATTGCACACTTTAATGAAGAAAGCATAATAAAGGAAAATATCTTCATTGATAAGCTACAAACCTCCTAGATATCCATGCTTTAATTTTTGTTCCATTTGAGTACCATTTTTGATGGAATGGGATGAGAGGTAATCCTTTAACCATCATCAAAAGAAAGGAGGAAAAAGATGAAATGATCCATCACAATTTATTGATAAACAATTTTTACTCCTCTTATTTAGAATAATATTTTTAAATCAAACATTGGAGTTAATTATAATCATAATAAGTACCATTTAAGTTCTATTATGTACTGACTCTCCAAACTGTTGAAGTGTCATCTAGTTCCAGGCATTAAAGAATATGTACTAACTCCATCTCCTTTAAAATGTTAATTAAGCTAAAACAAAATTTCCTTATTCATAAGTACAGATTTTCTTATTGCTTTAACTGTGGAAAATGCATGGCAGATCAAATATAAAGCCATTATCACCAGCTGAAGCATGAGACACTTAGAAATATAAAACGATGAACTTAATGAAAAGTGTGTAAGAAAATAAATGAGAAGACATTTCCTTTTTAAGTGACAAAAACGGCGTAAAGAAAACTATAAGGAAGTTAGTTCTTTGATCATTGAAAAGATATAACTTGCCACACATGCAAAAAACAATCTGAACCAAAAAATTCTCTCATTTCTGGAGAGGAAAAAAAATGAATAAATAAAGCATTTTTGCACTGGGTGGTAGCCTATCACCAGACCTGAATCAGAAAGCAATTGGGAAATAGAAAATAAAGCTCTAGAGCCACTGAGAAAACTAAAAGTTCAGACACAGAGACTCACTGGATTGACTCTGGCAAAACTCACATACTTTTTCATAGAAATAAAGTTATTAAAGTGGAAGCAAATTTGAACTGAAAGAGTGTACCAAGAACCAGATAAACATTGCAGAACTGAGGAGCCAAACGTTTCCCTAAAGGAAATGGAGTTGAAAATCACTGCTTTAATGAAACATGAAGAGATGATGTTTGGAAATATGTCAAAGAAGCTTTCTTATTTTAAAAAAAAAATTAAGGCTGTTTAGTAAAATAAAAATATCAATCTACTGGAAAGAGATATTCCCTGAATAACTAAATTATGTTTTTTATGGCAATCAAGTGTTGATTAGGCTTAAGGAGGAAGAAATGAACATGTGAAATACCAATCTGAATAAAGTGTTTTAAAAATTAAGGTTCAAGGGACCAAAGAGTATTAACTCACTTCATACACTGGGCTGTTTAAAAGAAAATACAATCAATCTCTCCCAGTATCCAGTTTCCAGGTGCCACTACCTCTGTGGTCTACATGAGGAGGAGGAAGAAGATATGAAGGTGGAAGAGCTGCAGGTGCTGCTGGAGGAGGAAATCTAGGTGGGGGGGAGGGCACTGGGTCCTCTTTGACAATTACATGAGTCTAGAATAGGTGGCCAATTACTGTAAACACAACTAGACCCAGTCAGCAGATAAGCAGCGAGCCCTGGAAGGAACCAAAGCCTACACCACCCAGTCCTTAGCCAAGTGTTGCCTGTCTGCTAAATATCTTGGCCAAAAATGTACTAAAGATGCTGAGTATCCAGGCATCCCAGGAACAAAGGATGGAGTCATCAGTCAATCATATTTCACAAACTAATGATATTCATAAAAAGAAATTTGCGAGAAGAGAAATTGGTGTTTTGACTACTAATAAAAACACTTCAAGGAAAGATAAGATTATTGCTCCCGCCAAGCTTGAATGACAGGTTCGTTATGTCAGAAAACCTAATGACTACACAATTCTAGATGATACTGGACATGGAGTAAATGTGAGTACCCAGGATATAAAGATTGGTGGGCTGCTGCGTACAACACCCCCAACTCGGAATACCTCCCATTTCCCACCCCTATCACACACTAAGGCCAGGGCATCCTCCAGGGCTACCCAATGATTAGTACCTCGCCTAACTAGTAATACGGCTCCCTTGCAGAAGAGCCCTGTGAGGGGAGCTTCTGTGAACCAATATATCCAACTTATGTTACCACAGACAGTCGGAGCACAGGGAGTCTCCCTCATTGGCCAACATGGTAGCAGGGAAGGGTCTTACACTAAGCACTGCCAAAAGTAAGAAATATAAATGGATAGGGGCCAAGTGGGTGTGAAAGTTAGAAAGATTAATGGGTAGGGTGTGGCAAAATCTAGAAAGATAATTGGATCAGGAAAAAAGCCCCCCACTCCCTAACCCTATAAGAACTGCAGGCTTGAGCAGGGAGACAAGATGATCTTTGAGACAGGAGTCCACCATTCTCCCAGGCTGTGCAGCACCTGACTAAACCTCTTTCCTTTTGCATCAGCACCTGCCTCAGGCATGTGGCTTTTGAGGTGGCAGGCAGCCAAACCTCTGTTTTTCTGTTCGGTTACCCTTACAGCAGTGGAAGTAGTGGAGGAGGCCACCCAAGGGGTCAGAGCCGTAGTCAGAGAACAGAGAAGTAGGAGTGTAGGAGTTCCCATTGTTATTCCTACTCCCTCTCCTCCCAATATCTCCCCAGGTCATCCTGTTCAGCTCCACGGCATGAATAAACCTTCCTCTGGCCATACTCCGGCAACAGTAGGGGGTGTGTTGCCCTATAGATACCCTCCTTCCATAACTTCCCAAACAAGCCTTCAGAATCAGATGAATGGAGAACTTTTTTACAGCCAGAATCCAGTATCTCTTCCTCTTCCTCCTCCTTCCATCCTACAGATAACTCCTCAGTTACCTTTATTTGGATTTGTGGCCAGAGTCCAAGAAAATATTTCAGATACACTACCAACACCACCATCTGTGGAAGAACCAGTCGTTGATGAATGTCCCCTCCACTTCCTTCCCCAGAAGATTATGAAGAGGAGGAGGCAGTCTTGGTTAAGTATAGTGATCCTTATGCTGAGAGGACCTGCTGTGGGCTCCAAGGTCTTATTTGGGAATGTTATGGCAATTTACAATTATACAAAAGATAAGGAAGATGAACGGTCTTTTCAGGAAGGAGCCATTATTTATGTCATCAAGAAGAACAATGATGGTTGGTAGGTGGGAGTTATGAATGGAGTGACTGGGCTCTTACCTGAGAAGTATGTTCACTATCATGCATTATTCTGAGTAAAGCTCAACAGGGCTGTTTTCCTCACAGAAATAGTCAGGATTTCCCAGGTTATGAGAAGGCCCTAAGATTCCCCTCCAGCAAAGTGAATGAAGTATACAAATGATAAAAAACACTTATGGGGTTTTTTTTCAGGGTGCCCCCAATATTAAAACAAAAAAGGAAGCTGAGTGGGAACAAATGGGTCTTTCTCTCATTAATTGTACTGTGCTGAGCTGTCTGGGTTGAAATAAAGTGACAATTTCTGAAAAATAGAATAGAATAGAATAGAATAGAATAGAATAGAATAGAATAGAATAGAATAGAATAGAATAGAATAGAATTACCATCATTTTTCCCTATGAAATTAGTATTGTCCAGGGCCACCTCTATAGTAGCAGAATTGCTTCCCATCCATTGATCTGATCCAAAGAAATAACAAAATCCACCTGGCAAAATACAGCCCTATTCATCTGTCATCACCTTACTCTCCCATTCTTTTTGATCAACAATTGTTTCCTTGAGGTTCAATGCATGAATTCATTGACTTTATGGCTTTGAGGGGATATCTAAAATCATCTTATATATGTAATTCCAGCAAAATAGCTGAATACAGAAAGAGGAATGTTGAAAGTAAGGCCAACTATTAGGTAGCAGCTCTCAAATGCAGTGGTTAAAAATCTGAGTACTTTATATCTTGGGATAAAATATTCTATCCTTCTCTATCCTTGCCATATGACTAGTCATCCATACCCTAATAATCTCTCCTTTCCTAGGTGACCATGTCACACTGTCTCCTCTTCCTCAAATCCCCAACACGGAACACGTTTCAGAGAATTTCCAGATTTTTTTGAATGGCTGTGCTCAGGTTCTAATGCAATAAAAAAATATTTTTCCAGGCAAATTTACACAACTCTGTTTGACTACCACCATTATGTCATCAGATAATGGCAATGTTCTATAGTCCCCCTGGAGAAAGTGATTTGCAAGGACTCTGTTGCTGTTATTGAAGAGGTATAGTCTTCACAGTGGTTTTTACCATTGTGCCACTTTACTTGGCCTACCTAGAAATGGTCTGAAGGTCTAGCTCCTTGCAGGCTAACAGCAGAGCACACAGTGACAGACAGACTGCAGTCTCAGGCATCTCTGTAAACGCACTTGAAAGCCCGGGTCACCTCTTAAGATATTATTATAATACATTTACTTCAACATAAGAATCATCTGAGAATTGGTTGTAGTAAATCGAATAGGTAGCATCGAATTTGTAGGGAATCCTAATATCAGATAAATCTCCACATCTTTAATTAGAGCAAAGTAAGGTTGACTTAAAATTGCCATTTCTCTGGCATGTTTTTTAAATTAAAGACAGGTGCAAGAATATTATATACACACATATAACATAAAGAATTTATTCTGAAAATTATATACGTAGAAAGTAAAACTGTGTCTGATGTGCATAGCAAAAGTGAAATCTTGTGAACTGCTTCCTAAATTATAACATAGAAAAGTGAGGTGGACAGACATAGGATTATTTCCTAGCAAGTTAAATGTACTAACATCAGGAATAAATGAGGATAGGAATGGGAATATGGTACATAAGTACATGCAATAAAGCCATACCAAAAAAAAAATATATAGCTTTAGGAAAATCAAATTGCATGGTTATAAAATAGAATTCTACTGTTAAGAAAAAGTTCCCTTCTAAATTGGCAATAAATTCAAAGAGAAGCAGAAGGAAGTCCATCTGGAAGTACCTAAAGCCAGATCTCTAAGAAGTGTAGGTGATTTTATTTTCAATTAAAAATACTTAATAGTTATTGACTAGTCCCAATTTTAGGCACTCTGGAAGAGATAAAGGGGATACCATTTTAAAGTACAAGCTCCCAACCTTCAAGGGCTTTATCCACATGGAAATACTTAAAATCTCTGCATCGGGAGATGGAATTGGCTTTGCTTATTTTCACCTTTATTTCTAATTTATTCTCAAGCTATTCTTTTCTCCCACATTGAGAAATATTTAAGAAAAAAAAGAATGACAATGTTAGCAGGTCAGTATTCCAAATACCTCATCTTTAATGCTCTTTATAACACAACCAGTATGTACTGGCCAGCAATACTCAAACCCATATGTTTTGCGAGAAACTGTAGTGTGAGCCTCCGGGAGCAGCCTTGGCATCACAGTCAGCACCGTGTGCGTGTGAGGACAGCAGAGTCAGAGTCAAAGTCAATATACTTAGCATCCCACAAAGCCTGCCATGTACTCTCTCTGGGGAAATGTCAGCAACTAACACACACTACGTGGCTTATGTACCCTGACATTAAGGTAAATAATTACAAGTGTTGTGATTTTACTTATTCTTTGGTATTCTCTTCATCAGGTTGCAAGTCAGACAAAAATATAAAACCTAAAGACAAGAACAGCAAAGTTGGCATTGTGAAACCGCTGGCCAATTACTGGGGCACTTGATGGAAACATGGTATTAACATAGAACCCCCTGTGTGGTTTCCGTGAAAGCAACCAATTAGAATGAAAAATAAATAAATAAACAGAGAAAACTTTCAATCGCTATTCTTATTTCCCTCCACTAGGGTGTAGGTCACTGAGGTAAATGGAATATTGTTTCTCTCTGCCTCTGGAATGAGCCTTCTGGGACCCAAAAGAGGAGAGACCCATGGAGCAGCTGATGGTTTGTACAACTCATAGCAAGTGCCAGCATCTCAGCCCAGGCAGTAACTTCTCTGACTTTCTGGATGAATTTCACCGAGCAGGAAACCAATAACAGCAAATGAGGGCAACTTTATTAAATGAGAGGGACCTAGAGACTAACGCCTTAGCTTTTCACTAAAGGGATGCTTGAGCAACAGTCAATTCCAATGGGAAGCAATACACCCGACCAAGATGAAAGCAAATGAGTAAGCAACACACATTAAGATCATTTTTGTAACAGGCTGATAAGCATCAATGAGAGAACTTATACCATTGTGAGAGGCAACAAAGAAATTCTTTCCAAAGTGAATAAGGAATATTAAGAGATACCACCCATAGCATCAGCAAGAGAAAAATAACATGGGACCAGATCACATGCAATAACATTATTAACATCACCTGAAACTTAGTAGATAATTAGCATATGTTGTTAACTCTCTCCACAATCCTTATCCATGGATACTTTCCAAGACCTCAGTGGATGCCTGAAGCCACAGGTAGTACCAAACCCTATATATACTGTTTCTTTCTATACATACATATTTATGATAACATTTAACATATAAATTAGGCACAGTAAGAGATTAAGAATAACTAGTAATAAAATTGAAAAATTATAACAATATACTATAATAAAAGTTACATGAATGTTCTCTCTCTCCCCACCCCATCCCTTTCTCCCCCTCCTCAGTGATTTTCATATTTTTCAGTCCAAACCTATTCCTGAATCTGTGTAACCATCTCTTACTTGAAGTGCATAGCTTGGTATCTCCCATTTCAGGAGGTCCCTTGCTGAAGTCTTCTGTAGGCTCAGTGCTTTCTGGTGCAACACATGCCATCAACTGAAACATGTCTTCTGTTCATGTCTTCCACCTGCAGACTCAATGCCTTCCTCACCTAAACTAAGCCCTTATGCTTTACACTGTACTATGGCCCTAACGGTGGTAGTTTAAGGTGCAACAGCAAAACTAGCACGGATTTCCTTTTCCTCCTTCACAATTTCATGGATAGATACATTCTTATGGTAGATCTTAGCAACCTCAGTATACAATTTTTTTCTCTCCTTGTTATGTCAAGAATTTTTACTTTTCCACTTAAAGGAAGCTCTTTACAGCTCCTCTGGGGCATATCCAAGTTGCCAGCATCACTACTCTTGACCTTCGGGGTCATTATTATGTAAAATAAGGGTAACCTGAACACAAGCACTGCGATACAACCACAGTCCATCTGATAACTGAGAGGGCTCCTGGGTGACTACTCTGAGGGAGCTTCTACTGGGCAGAGATAGTGGGCAAAGGGATGATTCACACCCGGGGCAGCCGGGAGCAAGATACCACGAGATTTCATCATGGTGCTCCCAAGTGCGTGCAACGTAAAATTTATGAACGGTTTATTACTGAAGTCGTCTATGTATTATTTTGGACCACAATTGACCCCAGGTAACTGAACCTGAGATAAGTGAAACCACAAATAAAGAGAGACTACTGTAATTAAAAGTTGGCATGAGCGAAGGACAGTTTTTCAACCTTTAGTCATTTGTTATTACTGTTCTCCGCCTAACCTTGCTTTTTAAACAAAGTCCTGGAAGAAATATATTCTTCCCTCATAACTTTCAAGTTTTCATTTGCAACAGACAAAAAAAATCCATTGTCAAGTATGATGAAGTTCTAGAAAATCAGCCAGTCCTAGACAGATGCTCCTGAAGATGACACAAGCCAACCGAGACTCTGGATTACTGTGGAAGTAACGGGATGATGATCATTCACTTGCTCACTCATTCATTTCTTCAACAGCACACATTCATTGCACACTCATGGCAGGCTAGTGGAAACTGAAACATAGGGACATGAAGACAATATGTATAAAAATCCTTTGAAAAGAATAAAAAATAGAAATAAAAAAGATGATGATGATGATGCAGCAATCATAACCTATTGGGGAAAGGCAACATAGTCTCTGTAAATAAAGGAAAATCATATCTGTCTATTAAGTATAGAAGAGGGATCATTTATTCTCATTACTTATTTAGATTTTCAAATAGCTAATGAAAAAACTCTATAAAAAGTCAATTTTTCTAGTTTAAATCAGTGAACATAAGATTATGAGGAATGCTTTGTTTGAGTGAGAAGCAGGAAAAAAATTAAAAAGACATTTCCTGGTACAGAGAAGCATTAATTGAAAACATCATATGTGAGAGTTTTATAGATCACCCAGAAGATTTCAGAGTGAATTTCTCCTGTTTGAGGACAACTCTCAACTGCTAGGCAGTGGAATAACAAGCTAGCTGGTATCAGTTAGGTCTGTGAGGCTGTGGCATGAAAATTAACAAATCAGTTTAATTATCAGAAATGAAAAGGGAATTTGTAAGGTGAAAATTACAAATTAGTTTGGAGAGGGTGGGTTCCAGTGGAAAAAAGACAGAAAAGAATCTGTTGTGACATTATTGTCATTGTCCGTTTGTGCATGCACTTGTTCAGGGCTGTTCAGATTGTTCTTCAACTGAGTTATGTACATTTTGGTTTTGATTGGTATTATCAACATGCTTTAAAATGTTTTTGGTTTGTCATCAAAGGAAAGGTTATTGTGACTCAGAAAGATAAGGAAAGAAAGGAGAGGTGCTGGGTTTAATATTAGTGGAAGAAATATTTCTTGTTGGAGGAATGACTACAATGTTTTCTTTGAAAAGTAGCAACTAAAAGAAAAGTAACAACATAAGATGCTCACAAGTGGTGGTAGCTGGGATATGTTTTGTTACTGAGCAACATGCAAAAAAGCTGGCTTATCGCACACCAGGGAATGCTAGTGAGGGCAGCAAACATTACACAACCCCTTCAAACACAAGGAAGGAGTCTGAATGCAAAAATAGGCTGAGGAGGTCTAATTTTGCATTCCCCAGATTTATTAATAAGGCATTGACTCATCTTTTAATTGCCAGCTCTTTTGCTTTCTTGGGAAAATAATGGTGTGTCTTATAATCACAGTGTATTAGACCTAATAAACACAGCTGGTGGATATTTGTGGAGACAGCATGTGAAAAGTGTTGCAAAAGTACAGAGGAAAAGCCAAAGCAGGTGGGGCAGAAGGCTGCAGGGGATGAACCAGCAAAGGTGGTGACATATATCTAGCTGTGCAGGGCCATATGGGAGTTTTGTTCCAAGAGCAATGGGAAGCCATGGGATGTTTCTGGTGGGGGTGGGGGATAGGGTAAAGATAGAAGGGATGGACTGACATTTTTGAAGCTCACTCTAGCTGCAGTGTGGAAAAATGGTCCTAAGTGGGCCCGCAAAGAATGTGTCACACGCTAGACCGAGTCAGTTACGGAGCTTCAAGGCAGAGAGACAGGATAGCTACAACACAGGAGGCGAGGAGGTGACAGTGGGAAGAGAACAGATTCCATTAGGAGGTATTTAAATGTATTTTAAGAGTATAACCCTGTTAAAAATCTAAAGTAAATTTGAGTTTAGGCAAGTCTCAAATCAATCAGAATATCAGATAAGGAGAGGAAAGATAGTAGAAATCTACATGTTGTTCACACATTTAGCAACTCAGAGACCAAAATTACTAAAAACTCATTAAGGGGAAAACCACCCTTTCTCAAAAAAAAGCAATGCCCTTTCCTACCAAATTTTCATATAAGTAGCAGAATTACTTGATCTGATTTTTATTTTATTTTGCCTGTCCATTATCTGGCAGAGATGATAAAGAACAATGAATAATTACATGTTCAAAAAGCAAGCAGAAAGACAAGGAGGAGGAATAAAAAGCCCATGTAATCTCAAAAGTAGACAATATTTAAATAATTGTGTTTCACTAGGTTAATAGCTGAGCCCCTGTCCATAACAGAACACTGATAAATGTTTGCTTGAAAAAAACTGAAGAGATTATTTAGTTACACAGTTATTAAATTAATATTAATTATAGAATAGAAAGTTCAAAGGAAATATATAACTTGAATATGTATTCCATTGAAGAAAGTAAGACCTGTGACTTTGGCATGTGCTCCTTTGTTAAGAATCCTACAGTTGTGTTCAGAGTTTAGTCCAACTACATTTTCATACCTATTCATACATATTCATACATATGCATAATTCGCACAGGTTCAGTTTGGCTCTGTTTATTCAGTCTGATCATGATGCAAAGTCTGAGTTATTTAATAAGTATAAACCCAACAAAAACATGTGGAGGATAAAGCCCATATTTCTAAATCTGTTTGCAATTCTAAGAAATTCTGGTTAGTTTAAGAGAGTTACTCCTGTTGACAGGTTTCCAACTGGGGATTCAGATATTATGACATATGCACTCTTAACAGATAAAAGCAGGAAGAAAGACACCAGAGCTAAATAAGAATGTCAGGATGAATCACACACCATTCTTTAGGATAGAATTTGGTTTTGCCTGCAGGGAATCATCTCTTATAATATACAAGGCAAGAGAGAGATAATTTAAGATTTTAAAGTTTTTGTACATAGAGAAAATAAAGTTAAACATGAAGTTTCTCCTGCTTTAAAAGGAACTCAAAAATGGCACAATTAGCCAAATTTCCTTTTGTAAACTTTGGTATTAGTGGGTACCTAGAGTGCCTGTGTAGGAGATAGTTGTGACCTTAGCCACAACTGATCTTGAAGTCACTTTTCACTTTACTTTAAAAGCTAAGATTATGCACACCTGTTGGCTGCTATTCTAGGTGTCCATGTCTGGTTAGTTCAGTTGAATAGAACATGTATACTGTTAATAACAGCCACATGGCAAGATCTATTCTTCTAAAGTCATTTAGCTTTGCCTCGTCCTTGCCTCAGACTACAACCATCCCATAAAGTCATGCCTTTGGCCATAAGCTAGCCTGGCTAAAGGCTATGGATAACAACTCTATCAATCAACTATGAAAACAGCTGAGTTTATCCCTACTGATAACAATGGCATCATTCTAACATGTAGGCTCAACCTCAGCGTCCACTCTTGCCATCTACCCCCCACCTCCAGAAAACTATTCCAAAGGTAAATCTGATCGACCTCTGCTTAAACCCACCGAGAGATTTCCCTCTGCTCTTCAGATAAGGAGCATGAGAAGAAGCACAGTTCCTCTCCCCACACATGCCTCCTTGCATCATTTCCCTCAGTCTTATTTTCTGCCATTTCTCCCTGAGTCCATTTGACCCCACTCTCCTCCTTCCCGTCCCACATATGTTAGCCCCATCTCAGTCATACCGCTCTCTCTATGCTCGTTAAACACACAAAGCCACACCCCTCATCTTCAGTGCCCCTACTCTTTCACCTACTTACTAGTTAATGTTCCGTATGATTTGGGGTTTAATATTAGTTTCCCAGAGTAGCCTGTAACTCCGTGAGAGTAGGGGCAATGTCAATATCTGTCTCTGCTAATATAATACTATAATAATACTCAAAAGAATTATTAATAAAGAGAATTATAGGTATCTTGGGAGCTGTTGGGGAAAACTTTCATCTTGAGGGTCTGCTGGATTATTTAGGTTGAAGTCTTCATCACAAGAGGATTCAACATTGAAAAGAAAAGGAAGTATGTTATAAGGAGTGCAAATGACAGCTTGGGCCCCAGTCATGGGAAAATCAGCCAACTTCCCTTGCTTAAAATTTTTCCTATCTTAGACGTTCCCATTATTTCTGCTCTTCTTGCCATTTACTAAACTGGAAAATAGAAACTCCGTAACAAGTCAAAAAAAACCGTAAGCTATAATAATGTCTAAATAAATCTAAATAACTAACCTTATTGTGGTAATCATTTTACAAGACATACATACATCAACTCTATGTTGTAGACCTTAAACTTATATAATGTTATATAACAATTATATCTTAATAAAACTGGAGAAAATAATAAAGTACTATTAACAGCAATAAAACGATTAAAATAGTAAAATAAAAAGTAGACTACAATAAAAAATAGTGCTTAAGATAATACAATATTAAATAGTACAAAATTTAAAGTGCTTCTAAGTTTAAAATAAAGATTAATTTAAAAATAAGTAGCATAAAACAAAAAAGTAAGTGGCAGATACTATTAGCTGACGAGACCAGTGTTCGTCACCCTTTTCTACTTAGTCACAGAGCCCTGATTTTCACTGGGTCCCTTGCCCCCTACAATATAGACTATACATACCAGCCAATGTTGCAGCCAGGTGCAACTAAGTAACTGTTCCGACCAATGAGAATAAGTGCCAGAGCTCTGTGGGACTTCTGGAAGGCTTTTGCAAAGAGTTAATCTGGTCAATCAAAGGAGAGGGGCCATTTTGACCTTCTCATCTTATCCCTTTTCCAGGCCGGAGCAGCAGCAGCCGGCTCAGACTAGCTGACCAGGAACTGGGAAAACACACATTGGGGTGCACATCAGAAAGGCTGGACCCTGGTCCTCCATGACAGTGGGTTGCCCTGCCAGCCACCAAATGTCGCCTGCGTACATCCTTTATGCGAGGAAGTAGCCCTCTTTCTGTCACTGTCACTAGAGATCTCCTGTTTCATGTCCTTGAACAAGGTCCTAACTCAAATAGGTAGAAAGTTCACAGAAACTTTATGTAATCAGTAAATTAAAGCTGGAAATGAGTAAAGGTCTAGGCTATTAAACAAATACACACATTAACATTATAAAGATTTAGAGCCATTAATTTGAAGACAATAATACAAAGTCAAAACAAATTACAGTGTATGAACACTGTCGAATGTGAAATAAAATGTTAAAATAAGATAAGACAAACAAAATTTAACACAGGCAGTAGTTTAAGACAATTGGGCTGAGTAAACAGGATTGAAATCAACTCAATTACCCAACAGGTATTACATTTCTACCTTCAAGTTTCTTTTTTTGTTATTATAATCAACATATAATATTATACTATATTAGTTTCAGGTGCACCGCATAGCGATTCTATGTTTTTACATCTTACAAACAGATCACCACAATATGTCCAGTACCCGTGTGTCATCATACGAAGTTATTAAAACTATTGACTGCACTCCCGGTGCTGCGCATTATATTGCCTTGACTTATTTTATAACTAAAAGTTTGTACCTCTGATTCCACTTAACCTTTTTCACCCAAGCTTCTTTTAAAAGGATCTGTTCATCAAGGCTCCCACAGATAAGCTCAAAGTAAAAGCTTGTTATATAACTTCATGCAACTGATGAATAAGCATATTTTCACTCCCCCTTTGGAGCAAAGTTATCAGCATCTGTGAGGTAAGGGGATGACATCCTAAATACAATAACTCCAACCAAGAATACATGAGTATAAGAAACGCACATCTCATTTTACACACACATACACACACACACACACATACTTTTAATTAAATGGAAAAGGAAAGAAAAAGTTTTAATAGGAAAATAAAAGAAACTCACATCTCTAACAAACAGCCACAGGGCAAGGGCAAGGGAAGACTTTCAGGCCCAGGTGAGACAGATAGAGGCACAGATTTTTTTCATGGAGGCTAATGTTACTAACTGTAATGTTATAATATAAGAAATGATGCCTGTTAGCCTAAGTCAGAATTCAATCTGCTCATTATTTGGAAGCAAAACAATACATTTGTTAAGGGTCCCAGGCAGCAGTTTTTTTCTAGCCTTTGTTTTAAAACTTGGGGTTTAAGAAAGTGTTTAAGTAAGACACAGCCTTTTTTCCTCATGGCTTTTTCTAAAAAATATTGGAAGTCTACAGATTCCAAGATTTTAGGTAAAATTGCCTTTTCCTGGAATTAAGAGCTGGATGGATTCTAAACTGAGCTTGAGCAGGAAGCGCTCAGAGAGGACTGACAACTATCTCTGGGGTGCAGGGCTAACAGCCCAGCGGACCCGGCTTCCTCCCCAACCCTCTTGGCATATGACAGGCAACACTTTCAAAACGCTTCAGCCTTGATAAAATGAAGTAATTTTTCTTCTCTAAGTGTCTCAGAGATACAATGCAAAGAACAAATATATCAACGAATTTGGCAGATTTGTTTACTTCAAATCAATATGATCATCTGTAGAAAAATAAATAAGAATATATGTATAATGACTCTTTTATTTAATATTATCATTAGCAATTTTCCCAATAGTTTATTCTTAAATGTGCGTATCCATGCCAGTGGTTGAAAAGAAAAGATTTCTTACCCATCCTCCAACCTCTCAATTCAACCTTTAAGTTACATAATATTAATGATGCTGCAGACTTATTTCGGAAGAGGGAAAATAAAGCCATAAAATAAAAATGCCAATGTTTGTTTAAGCTATTCAGAGACTTAGCCCAGTGTCTGAGCTCTGGTTCTGACTGGATTTCTCCACGGCACCTTCCTTGGTGCCAGTCCCTCCCACCTGTCTCACCTGGGCCCGCTGTCCGGCAACTCGCAGCTGTTAGCACACATCTCAGCCCATTAAATCAAGCCATTGTGACACGGAGCAATGGCCCCTTCCACTAACACATCTGAGGAGACAGCAGCTGAGGACCCAGCCAGCTGTCCTTAATATGAGACTGGGATAGGAAGGGCAAGGTAAGGGGAAATCCCATAGCACAAACAGGTGGCAACAGGAAGTATAGAAAATCATTAGGAATGTTGTGAATTGAAAGCCAAAGTAATATAATCCCTAAGGTGAACGGCAAGATAAATGCAGGTGATCCTAATGCAGTGCTCAAGACCCAGCGATTGGGTTTTCTTGTCTGAATGGAGGTTGATGTGTGTGGGTTGTGTACGTGCAGGTGCATGCACATCTTTTAGAGAGCGATCTCTCCTCAATAACTTTTCTAAATAACTCAAGTTCCACCTATTTTAGCAGCAGATGTTTTTAGCTGTTAGCCACTTATGATTAAACATTTTTATCAATGTATTTTTGCTTTGTACCTTTTTAAACAAAGCTCATTGAAATACAACTCATGTCTTTGGAGGATGTGGGCCGATCATTATTAATAAAACTATCATATAATATATACTCTCTTTACAATACTAATAGAACTGTGTAGCCATTGAAGTCTGTAATCTAACATGCCCCGCACGCAAGGGGACTCCTTTATCTACCGGGTCTCCCGCCCACGTGGCGCTGCTCTTATTTCAGCTGCCTCTCGACTCTCTAATTACATACCTGTAGCTATGTCCCTGGTTCTGAACGTGATTCCTCACCTAATATTGAAGGAAAAAACAAGGTATTCTGACAGATTTTTCTCACTGTTGCTCACCTTTCTCTCTTACCTCTGGGATCGCTGTTGAGACCAAGAGACTTAGAGCTAATGAAATTCCCAATGCTCCAGATAAGTCCGTCTGTGAGCAGTGGTAGTTCTACCTTACAAAACCACTAATAAATCGGTTTTAATTTAGAGTAATAAAAGTAGCTTTTTGTCTAAAAATATTTTTCTGGTAACCTAAAAATCCCATCCTTAGGGACACTCATTTGGGTTAACACATCACCTCATTTCTGGTTAGTTCAGAGGACTTCCTACCACCAGAGAACAGAGTTTTGAAGGAGAGAAAATAGGACAGCTAAATTTTGGTGGAAGGGCCAACAATATTGTGGAATAAAGAGAACAGACCGAGAGGGAGAATCTGAATGGGAATCTTTAGGGGGTCAAAGGTGAAGGGGGCAAGCACCCAGGATCACGAAGAAAGCTCAACAAGGTGACAGGTAAGAATCACTGGGGGTCACCACTGGCAGTCTCCATGCCTCCACGTGGGGATAGTCCTAGTCGAGGGCAGCCACAGGAAGGGGATATTTAAAGAGAAAACCAGACCATACAGCACACAGAGGCTACAACATATGCACAGAGATACTCCGGTGTGAAAAAGCAGTGAAAGTGGGTTAAAAATGATCAAGCTGCTTAAGCCTAAGCCTGTGTTCCCCCCAATGGATGAGCGGTAGGCACAATAAGATCTTGATGGTTGAAAACATCACAATCTAATAGTTCTCTTTAGAAGGAATTATTGTTTAATTTCAACCACAGTTTATTACCAAAAAATCCAATTCACTCACAATATATAAAGTCATATTTTTGGCCTTGTAAACAGCTACACTGGTAAACGTTGGGGGAGTGCTGGCAGCAAGAACCTACCTTCAGTATTTTGATTAGTTCCACTTGGCTTGTGCAAAATTGCCCACATTAAACAGAGCAATGCCTTCACAGTGACTTAGCAATTATCCTGCCATTATATTGGGTCCCCAAACCTGCAGATTTTATCAAATAAATGTTTAAAAGAGATTATCATTAGATCTTAACAATTTGATTCCCAATAAAGTTTGTGAATGTACTGTTGTGAATATACCTCTAAAAAGATCACATGGCTAGAATCCATAAGCAATATAATAGATCTTGGGTTCTCTGAGTAGAAATTTTCCCCTTAAGATCACACAGGGGAATTCAAGCAGGCGTGAAATAAAATCATTCTAGACTGAAAATTGGGGATTTATACATTTGAAAACAAGTGCAAATATGAGAATAAGTCAGTTAGAAGCAGAATAAAATTAAAATCTGGTAGATAAACAAGTAGAATAAAGATAACATTAGGGAATATGAGAGAAAGCTTGTCCTCATAAAATTCTACACATATTTTGTTATATTTTCATGGTCTCTCAGCGAAGAATGCACAAACTAACTGAGTGTTCCAGTTATCAATTGCTATGTAAAAACCACTCCAAAATGTAGCAGCTTAAAACAATGAATGATGATTGAACATGATTCCGTGGGTGGCCCATGTTTTTTCTGTTCCATGTTATAAAGGTGGACATCAATCTTGGGCTAGAAGGTTCCAAAAGATTAGGATTGCCTCCACATGGTGTCTCTCCCTTCATAACCTCTTCAAGTGGTCTCTCCATCCAGCAGATTAGTCTGAGCTTCATTTACAGTATGGTGTCTGGGTTCCTGAAAAACAGAAGCAGAAGTTTTTAGGCCTTTAAAGGGCTAGGTCTGGAACTGCACAACAGCATTTCTGCCATAACATGGAACTCCCCAAATAAAATGCAGACTAATTGAGAATTTTTTTTAAAAAACACCTTATTAAAAGAAAAAAGCCCTCCTTTAATATCTCAGAAAGCATAAAATATGAAGTAAGAATCAATACCACCACCAAAACCAAAGGCAAACAATGCTCCTCCGAAGGAATGGTTGCAGAAGGTCAATGAAAAAGGATAAAAGAATGCCACGAATGGTTGATGAAATTTCTACTTCTGAGTCAAAAGAATAATGAAAGGAAACAAGAGATGCTAAATTTTAATGCCAACCCTAAACTAGGGCCAAGAAATCTTCACTAACCTAGAAACAGTAATTACAATAACAAGAGAGTGAATGAGAAAGAGAGAACTCTAGTAAAGTGGCACTTTTTTTTAAATTAAAGACTACATTTTGGTTTTCTGTTGTCTTTCTCTGTGCCGATTTTTTATTATTGTTATGATTCACTGCTACCTGCAAAAATCTCTGGTAACAACTTCCATAAAAAGTAAATTGTTCCTGTAGGTTTTTTAAAAAAGTGAAAAGTTGGGGCAGACATCTTTTTTAGAGAAATACTGGCTGAAAAGTTTTTTACCTAGGAGAAGGAAACAAACATCCATATCCAGGAAGTCCAGAAATTTTCAAATAACATGAACCCAAAGAGACCCACATCAAGACACATTATAATTAAAATGTCAAAAGTTAAAGGTAAGGAGAGACTGTTAAAAGCATCAAGAGAAAAACAACTTATTATTTATAAGGACACCTATAAGGCTATCAGCAGATTTTTCAGCACAAGCTTTACAGGCCTCCAGAAGAGAATGGCATAATATATTCAAAATAATTTTTTTAAAAACTTCCAATCTAGGATACTCTACCCAGCAAAGATGTAACTCAGAATTAAGAAAATAAAGAGTTTTCCAGACAAGCAAAAACTGAAGGAGTTTGCCCCTTACAAGAAATATTAAACCGACTCTGTAAGCTGAAAAGAAAGGGTGCTAACTAGTAACAGAAATACATATGAAAGAATAAATCTCCCTGAAAAAGTAAATATATAATAAAGGTAGCAGATTAATTACAAAGCTAGTATAAAGGTTAAAAAGTAAAAGTAGTAAAAATAACTATGATTACAATAATTAGTTAAGGTATATACAGGATAAAAAGATGTAAAATGTGACGTCAAAAACATAAAATATTGAAGGGGTAAAAATGTTGAGCTTCAGAATAGGATCAAACTAAAGTTATTATCAACTTAAAATAGACTGTTATAAGTAGTTATATGTAAGCTAATTATAAGCATAAAGCAAAACCTATAGTAAATATACAGAAGATAAAGAAAAAGTAATATAGGCATATGACTCAAGAAAATTCAAACCATAAGAGGGAAAAAAGGAACAGAGAAAAACTATAAAAACAATCAGTAAACAATTAATAAGCATCAATAAGCACATATCTATCAATAATTACTTTAAATGTAAATGGACTAAATTCTGTAATCAAAAGATATAGAATACTCAAATGGATTCAATAAACAGGGCCTATTTATATGCTGCTTATAAGAAACACACATTAGATGTAATGACACAAAGACTGAGAATGAAAAGAAGGAAAAAGATATTCCATGCAAATGTAGAAACCAAAACAAAAAAAGAAACTGAAGTAGCTGCACTTACATGAGACAAAAGAAACTTTAAAACAAAAACTGTGGATGGCAAGATGGTAGAGGTATGAATGGAAGTCACACTGACCTCCTCCCAGGACCAATCTGAAGTTGCAAATAAATTGTGGAGAAATCCCCTGGAATGAACAACTGACCAATAGCAAGAGAGAAGCCTCATAACTTCAGACAGACAAAAGAATCAGCTTCAGCACAACCTGACTGGTAAGGAGTATGGTGGATACTCAAGGAAGTTGGCTGGGCACCACCAGGTGGCAGTGCCAGAGGGGTGTTTAAGCAGCCACTTGGATCCCCCTGACAAGAGTGAGGTCTAAATCCTAAGCAGGGATCCCCAGCCTACAGTACCAGAGCCCAGAACTACACAGATAAAAGCCAGCTGCGAAAAACAGCAGGGTTACTCTCTGCCATAGAAGGGAGGCTGAAAGCAAAGAGCCGTTTAAAGGGCCAATGTAGAAATTTTCATTTGTAGCCATTTACCCTGGGCTCTGGCAAAGGTGGGAGAAGAGCAGGTTAGAGACGCTTGAGGAGAGATGGGGGACAGAGGCTTTGGGGAGAGATCTGAGAGAGTAGCCACAGGGATCCCAGTGCTGAGACATCACCAAGCTGCCACAGTAATCTTGCTCAGGCAGACTGCTCCCCTAAGCTGTAGTAGCCTAAGTCCAAACAATAGCCCCGCCCCCAGGAGGGACTCTGCCCTGGCCCTGCAGTGCTTAGGCCTAACTACTGAGTGCAGAGTTGCAGCCACAGGCAGTGGATCCCTGGCAAAGAGGGAGCAGAGTGGACTACAGACACCTGAGGAGAGAGTGGGGATGGAGACTTTGGGGAGAGAACTGAGGTAGTAGCCTCCAGAATCCCAGTGCTGAGTCATCGCGAATATGGCAGCAGCCATTGAGCTCACACAGACCACTCCCCTCCCAGCAGCAGCCTAAGAAGAAACAATAGACCTGACCCCAGGAGGGATTCTGCCCATCCCTATAGGGCTTAAGCCTGACTGCTGAGCAGAGAGTGACTAGATTAACAACTGAGGGAGACAGCCACAGGGGGCAGATCCCTGGAAATATGGAACGGACTGCTTAAGGTCAGACAGGGTCAACATCTGACATTACCAGAGATGAATCAGAAAGAAAAAACAGCAGTAAGTACTAGACGCTACCAAGACAAAATCCACTGTGGTCTTCTCCATGATTTGTGATGTTTTCTTTTCTACATAGTTTTTTAACATTCCTTTCTTGTCCATCAAGTCGTGCATATTAAGTCATTACATTTTATACTATAGTTATTTCTCTCCTTTCTTATAATAATCTTAATCCCTTTACAGCCTTATTAATACTGGTTGATTTGCTGTTGATACTGGGATTGCAGGGGGTAGTTATTTTTGCAGATGTGTGTTTGTTTCATGGGCTTTGTGGTTTTGTTCTGGCAGCACCTGCACAACAACACACAAGACTTGGTGGGCAGAGAGACCCTCAACCAACCAGTTGGAGGGAAGGACCCACCAAAGAACAACCAAACAACAATCAAAACCCACTCACTTCCAGAGAGCCAACATAAACGGCATAAAAGGCATCCCAAGAGCATCAAGTTCAAGAGATCAAGGTGACTGCACCACTGAATCTCAGAGGTCTCCTACTATAGAAGTTCACACCACAAAGTCAGGAAGTCAAAACAGATTGATTTAAGAAGAGAAGCAAAAAAAGAAGGGTCTCACAAATACTGGGAAGACAAAAAAACAACCCCAAAACCAAAGGAAAGGAGGAATCCTCAGAAAGAGTGCTAAATGAAATAGAGGCAAGTCAACTATAGATACTGAATTCAAAAGAATGTTTATAAGGATCTCCATGAGCTCAGTGAGAATTACCAAAAACTACAGAGAAACTACAAGGAACTTACTGCAAAATATATCAGCATGAAAAAGGCATAGAAACTATCAACCAGAACCAAGAGGAAATGAAGAATACAGTTTCTGAATTGAAGAACACAGTAGAAAGAATCGAAAGCAGGCTAGATGAAGCAGAGGATCAAATCAGCAAGCTGGAAGGTATGGTAGAAAAAAACTCCTAGAAAGAGCAAGAAAATGAAAAAAGACTAAAAAGAATGAACAGGGGTTAAGGGAAATGCAGGACAACATGAAACATAATAATATCTATATAATAGGAATACCAGAAGGAGAAGAAGAGAAGCAAGGGATAAAAAATCTGTTTGAAAATGTAACAATGGAAAACTTCCTTAATCTGAGGAGAGAAAAAGTCACAAAAGTCCAGGAAGCACAGAGGGTCCAATCAAGAAGAACCCAGAGGCACTCCAAGATACACCATAATTGAAATGGCAAATTTCAAAGACAAAGAGAGAATCTTAAAGGCAGTAAAGGGGGCACGGGAAGTAACATACAAGGGAGCCCTGATAAGGCTAGCAGCTGACTTCTCAACAGAAACACTATAAGCCAGAAGGGAATGGCAAGAAATACTCTAAGTATTTCTTCTAAGTAAAAAGCAAAGTCTCGCAACCAAGACTCTTCTACCCAGCGAGGCTCTCAATTAAAATGGAAGGCTAACAAAGGAGTTTTCCCAGACAAAAGAAGGCTAAAATACACCTCACCAAACTAGCACTGCAAGATATGCTAAATGGACTGCTTTAAGAATGAAGAAAAGAAGCAAGACAGAGAGGAACACAGATACAAAGAGAATAAATGAATAAATACCTTTCAATAATAACTTTAAATGTAAATGGATTAAATGCTCCAATCAAAAGGCATAAGGTAGCTGAATGCATAAGAAAATATGTCCTACACATATGCTGCCTATAAGAGACCCACCACAGAATAAAGGCCTACACACACTGAAAGTAAACGGTTGAAAAAATATATTCCAAGCAAATGGACAGGAAAAAAAAGCCAGGGTAGCAATACTTATATTAGACAAAATGGACTTCAAAACAAAGACAATAAAAAGAGACACAGAAGGACACTTCATAACACTCAGAAGAAGAATCCATCAAGAAGACATAAACATTTTAAACCTATATGCACCCAATGTAGGAGCACCCAAGTATATAAGGAAAATCTTGGAGGATTTCAAGAAAGATATAAACAGCAACACACTTATAGTAGAGGAATTTAATGCCCCACTGTGAAAAATGGATAGATCTTCCAAACAAAATATCAACAAGGATATTGTGGAATTGAACAACACATTAGATCAAATGGACCTAACTGATATATATAGAACCTTTCATCTCAAAGAAGCAAACTACACATTCTTTTCAAATGCACATAGAACATTTTCAAAGATAGGCCACATGATAGAACACATGCCAAGCCTTAAATTCAAGAGAATTGAAATCATAACAAGCATTTTCTCAGACCACAAGGGCTTGAAACTAGAAACCAACCTCAAGGGAAAAACTCAAAAACATTCAAACTCATGGAGACTGAATAGCATGCTATAAAACAATGAATGGGTCAATAATGAGATCAAGGAAGAAATCAAACAGTTTCTGAAAAAGGTGAAAATGAACACACAACAGTCCAAAACCTATGGGACACAGTGAAAACAGTCATGAGAGGGAAGTTTGTAGCAATAAGCGCCTACCTAAAAAGATAGAAACATTTCAAATAAACAGCCTAACACAATATCTACAAGAATTGGAGAAATAACAACCAATGAAGCCCAGAGTGAGCAGAAGGAAGGAAATAATCAAGATCAAAGCCAAAATGAATGACGTAGAAACTAAAAGAACAATTCAAAGGATCAATAAATTCAGGAACTGGTTCTTTGAAAAGATAAACAAAATTGACAAGCCTTTAAGCAGACTCATCAAAAAGGGAGAGGACACAAATAAATAAAATTAGAAATGAAAAAGGAGCAATTACAACTGTTACCATAGAAATACAAATGATTGTAAGAAATTACTACGAACAACTGTATGTCAAGAAATTTGAAAACCTGGGTAAAATGGGCAAATTTCTAGAAAACTATAATCTTCCATGAGTGAATGAAGAAGAAACAGGAAGCCTGAACAGACCAATAACAGGGGGAAATTGAAGCAGTAATCAAAAATCTCCCAACACACAGAAACCCTTGGCTGGATGGTTTCACAGGAGAATTTTATAAAACATTTAACAAAGAGCTAACCCCTATCCTTCTCAGACTATTCCAAAAAATCCAAAAAGAGGGAGACTCCCAAACCCTTTTTATGAGGCTAGCATCATCCTAATCCCAAAACCAGATAAAGACACAACAAAGAAAACTACCAGTCAATATCACTGATAAACATAGACACTAAAATCCTCAACAAAATATTAGCAAACCACATCCAGCAATGCATTAAAAAGATCATACACCATGATTAGTGGGATTCATCCCAGGGATACATGGATGGTACAATATTCGCAGATCAATAAATGTAATACATCACATAAACAAAAGGAAAGACAAAAATCACATGATTGTATCAATAGATGCGGAAAAAACATTTGATAAGATACAGCACCCATTTATGATAAAAACACTCAGCAAAGTGGGAATAAAGGGAGCATACCTCAACATAATAAGGTCATATATAAAAAACCTGGAGTCAACATCATATTCAATGGGCAAAAAACTAAAAACTTTCCCAATGAGATCAGGAACAGGACAAGGATGTCCGCTTTCACTACTTCACACTATTCAACACAGTATCAGAAGTCCTAGCCACAGTGATCAGACAAGATAAAGAAATAAAAGGCATCCAAATTGGAAAGGAGGAAGTAGAACTGTCATTGTTTGCAGATAACATGATAGTATACATAGAAAACCCTATAGACTCCATTAAAAAACTACTCGACCTAATAAGTGAATTTCATGAAACCATAGGATACAAAGTCAATAACAGAAATCAAAGGCATTTTTGTACACCAACAATGAAATATCAGAAGCAGAAATCAGAGAAAAAATCCCATTTGCTATAGCAACAAGAAAAATAAAGTACCGAGGAATAAACCTAACCAAGGAGGCAAAAGACCTGTATTCAGAAAACTACACAGTACTAAAGAAAGAAGTTAAGGAAGACACAAATAAATGGAAGCATATATGGTGTTCATGGAATGGAAGAATTAACATCATGAAAATGTCCATACTACCCAAAACAATTTATAGATTCAATGAAATCCCTATTAAAATACCAATGACATATATCACAGATAAAGAACAAACATTTTGAAAATTTATATGGAACCATAAATGACCCCAAATAGCTGCAGCAATTTTGAGAAAGAAGAACAAAGTAGGAGGGATCACAGTATCTGACATCAAACTATATTACAAGGCCATTGTAATCAAAACAGTCTGGTACTGCCATAAAAACAGAAACATAGATCAATGGAACAAAACAGAGAGCCCAGAAATAAACCCATGTCACTATGGTCAATTAATATTTGACAAAGGGGACAGAAGCATTAAATGGAGTAAAAATAGCCTCTTCAATAAATGGTATTGGGGAATCTGGACGGCTACATACTAAAACATGAAATTCAACCATCAACTTACACCATACACAGAAATAAACTCAAGATGGATAAAAGACTGAAATATAAGTCACAACACCATAAAAGTCCTGGAGGAGAAAATAGTCAGGAAAATCTCAGATATTCCACGCAGCAATATTTTCACTGATATGTCCCCTAGAGCAAGGACATAAAGGAAAGAATAAACAAATGGGACTTTATCAAAATAAGAAGCTTCTGCACAGCTAAAGAAAACACCAGCAAAATGAAAAGGGAACCAACCATATGGGAAAATATATGTCAATGGTACCTCAGGTTAGGCTTTGATCTCCAAAATATATAAAGAACTCACATAGCTCCACTCCAGGAAGACAAATAATTCAATTAAAAAATGGGCAATGAACCTGAATAGACACTTCTCCAAGGAGGACATACACAGGGCCCAGAGACACATGAAAGGATGCTCAGCATCACTACCCATCAGAGAGATGCAAATTAAAACCACAATGCGATACCACTTCACACCAGTCAGAATGGCCATCATGAACAAATCAACAAACAACAAGTGCTGGCGAGAATGTGGAGAAAAGGAAACCCTAGTGCTCTGTTGGTGGGAATGCAGACTGGTGCAACCACTGTGGAAAACAGTTTGGAATTTCCTCAAAAAACTGAAAATGTAACTGCCTTTTGACCCAGCAATTCCAGTACTGAGATTATACTGTAAGAATACAGAAACACCAAATCAAAAGAACCTATACACTCCAATGTTCATAGCAGCACAATTTACAATAGCTAAGTGTTGGAAGCAATCTAAGTGCCAAACCATAAATGAGTGGATCAAAAAACTATGGTACATTTACACAATGGAATACTACACAGCGGAAAGGAAGAAGGAGCTCCTACACTTCAGGACAGCATGGATGGAACTGGAGAGCATTAGGCTAAATGAAGTAAGCCAGGTGGTGAAAGACAGATACCATATGATTTCACCTATAAGTGGAAACTAATCACCTAATCAACAAAACAAACAAGCAAGCAAAATATACCAGTGACATTGAAATAAAGAACAAACTGACAGTAACCAGAGTGGAGGGGAGGGGGCATAACAGGGGAAAAAAAGGGGAAAGGTCATCAAGAAACATGTATAAAAGATCCATGGACAAAGTCAAAGACAGGAAGGATTGAGGTTAGGAGGTGGGACAGGGAAGGTGGTGGCAGGATAATGGAGACAACTGAACTTGAATGACAATAAAAAAAAAACTGTAATAAGAGACAAGAAAGGGCATTACATAATGATAAAGGGGCCAATCTAAGAAGAGGATTCAACATTTGTAAAGATTTATTCACCCAACATAGGAGCACCTACACATATAAAACAAATATTAGCAAATCTAAAGTGAGAAATACACAGCAGTGCAATAGTAGGGCACCTAATGCACTTACATCAATGGATACATCATGCAGACAGAAGATCAGTAAAGAACCATCAGCTTTAAATGCATGTTGGACTAGATGGACTTAACAGATATTTACAGAACATTTCATCTAAAGCAAAAAACACATTCTCCTGAAGTGCGCATGAGACATTTTCCAAGATAGATTATGCATTAGGTCATAAAACAAGTCAATAAATTTAAGAGGACTGAAATCATATCAAGCATTTTCTCTAGCCTCAATGGTATGAAACTAAAAATTAATTACACAAAGAAAACTCAAAAATTCACAAATATTTGGAGACTGAATAACATACCACTGATCAACTGGTCATGAAGAAATAAAGAAAAATTTAAAAACACCTTGAGACAGACAAAATATATAATATACCAAAATGTATGGGATATAGCAAAAGCAGTTCTAAGAGGGAAATTCATACTAATAAATGCCTACCTCCAGGAACAAAACAAGTCTCAAATCAACAATCTAAATTCGTACCTCGAAGAACTAGAAAAAGGGAAAGCAATCCCACGCATGAGGGCTCCACCTTCATGACCTAAATCCCATCCAAAAACCCCACCTCTTACTACCATCACAGTTGGCTTCTAACGCATGATTTGGGGGTGGACACAAACAATTTAAGCCATAGCACCCACTTAAAGTTAATTTTAAAATATAAAAATTGATGTGCCGTATCTCTTGGAAGTTAGATTGCAATATGCCTAAATTTAAGTGATGTTTAAAAGGAAAAAATCCTAGGATATTTTTTATTATTGAACTTCTATTAAGACAAATTGATAGGATGTATATTTTTCATCAGTTGAATAGATACCAGTGTCAATGTGTGGAAAATATTTGTATTATTTTTATCCACGTCTTCATCACATTTGGTACAATTAACCTTTTGAGTTTATCCTGCATATTTTAAAATAATAGAAAGTAATGCTTTTGGCATGTCAAAATATAATTAAAAATAAAAAGGGCCACAAGTTATTTAAGCAAAATATTTTCAGCAAATATTGCAGACTCAGAAAAAATGTATACATGACATAAAGGATTCATACAAAGACTTGAAGCCTTAGTATGGCTAGAATAAAATAAGTAAATACTTATACCTAACAATCACACCAAGGAAACAATATCAAATATAAGGGGAGATTGCATATAAAAATTAATAAAAGTGTTGTTTATAATACCAAAAGTTTTTTAAAGAGTAAATATTCAATAACAGAGTAATACTTAAGGAAACAGTTATATCCACTTAATGGACTATTATGCTGATATAACAAAGGATAAATTAAAAATAAATGAGCATTGGAAAGTTCCTACTGAGTCAAAAAAGAGTAGTGTAAATATCTGAGGAATGTTTATAATCTTCATGTAGGAGTGCAAAAATACTGAATATAATGTAGGAGTGCAAAAATACTGAAAAAATATATACCCAAGTAGCAATAATAGCTTTGGAGTTTATTAAAAAGAATATGAATGATATTTGTACTAAATTTCCCTATTCTTCAAAGTCACTAAATGAAACTTCCACTTTTTAAGAATGTTTTATAAATATACATTTAGATTCATATACTTATAACTTGTTTTCAATGGTCTCAATTTCTGTTAAATTTAAGATGGGTCACAATATGTCAGAAGCCTCCTTTCTAACCTTAATATCAAGGAGTTTCTGACAAGATTTTCCTGCTACAGAGACTCAAGTTTTCCTGATTTTTCCTAAATGCAGCTCTGGTTTTTCCTCCTTCTCCTTGCTCACAGTGTTTTCCACCTCAAGAATCTCACTGGGTCTCATCTTACATTTGCTTATAAAAGCCCACATGTTGTTGAAATTTTAACTTGAAAGTGCCCATCATTATAAAGTCTTTCTTGAGTCCCTCTTGAGGTTATAATCACCTTAGTTTTGCTTACTTTTACCTCAGCAGAATTATTTGTACTGCAGTGATGGTGAGGCCCTAGACAAAGCTGGCCTGAAGCAAATGGCATTCTTCAATGTCAATGGGATTTTTGTTTGGTTGGTTGAAGTTTTATTTTGCATCCCCAATACAAGTTTCTGGCTCAGTCTTATTCTTTCCCAGTTAACAAGTTATTTGTATTAGGATAAATGTTTTGCATAATTTTAATCACTTTTTTCATAATTTACTTTTTTTAATTGATCTCCTTTGCTTATAGGTGGCCACACACACTATTACTACATTCCATTTCAGAGGTCATCAGGGATCTGCACCTGCAACTCCCCATATCTGTGCCAGATGTCCCTCCTCGACTCTCCCTGGAATGCATTCATGATGGAGCAATGATCATCGTATCTTGTAAGGGCCCATCACTTGTCTGCATCCCTCTAAACTTGGGTTGCAGAATTTTCTCATTCACTAAAGTATCCCCAGCATGTACACACAAGATGAATTTATTAATTGGAAAAACGAGTATATCACCACAATGAAAGCGAAGCTGAGTTCAGATTATTTAAAGCAATGGATCCTCTGCTTGGTCTCACTCTCAATAACCCAAGCTTGTAAAACCTGTGGGCTGCAGGAGCTGCTCTTGCTAAGAAGTGTTACTGTGGGCATGTTACGTACTTCAGAATTGTTTTTAGTTTTTAAAAATGGCAATGTCAATTTCAATACATTGTTTTAACAAAACATCCCTCCAGAATACTTTCTGACCCTAAAATTCATGTTTACAGATGCTGTGTGGTTGTTATAAACTGCACCTGTTTAAATTAAACACAAAGCAAGAACACGTTCTTGTAGAAAAACTAAGTGCCGCGCATTCTCCAGTTACTCCAGGAGGGCACTGGTTCAAACCGGAGGCCAATGGTCTTTTGCAGCACTCATACATACAAGGAGAGCCTCGCAGCATGGTAGAGCTACCTGTACACCAGGCAAAGCTGCCCTCTGTCTTGTCTAGCTTAACTCCTTCACCTACTGCCTCCCCCATGCTCCCTTTTTATCTCTCATCTCTTATTATTCAGCACAAAGGCTTTGTATGGCTGTCTAGTATATGGTGCATACACACAAGAGGTACTCAATGCGTGTCAAATTGATTTTTAACAAACTAAACAGGGCATAGGTCACTAGCAATTCCAACTCTTAGCAAAGCAGAACTCTTAAAATTAGAGATCTACTAACACAGTAACTAAAATACCTACGTTGAAATCTAAAAAATTTTTTTTAAATGTGTTCTTATATATTTGAGACATCACACAGATCTTTTTGAAGGCACACAATTCTAAACAAATTTTTTGGTCAAAGATCTTTGATCACCTTCCTTTTTTTTGGCATATTCAGTGAAGTGAAAAGAATTCTACAAATAATCAGGAGACCCAGGAAAACTGCCCTCTGCAAGCTGATCGAGTAAAAGCCCCCATTTCTCTAGGGATCCACAGCGCATGATGGCAAAGGTTGTGATGAAGTGTCACCTTGACTCCAACTCTCCCAACACAATCAGTCCATCAGCCTAACCTCATTCAGGATTTTTCAAAAATGGCAGTTTTCAGTTTCTCAGGGATCTAAGTGTCTGTCATGCACTTTGGGAAAGGAAATAAAACATATTTTTAATATTTGGCTGAGACTTAAATCCTCAAGAGCCAAGATTCAAAGCAAATATTTCCACATTAATTGAAAAATTTATTGTCAAATATATTTCATGGTTTATTCATGCAGAGCACTGCTTCTTGTCTTCTGCCATTCATTCCAATGATTTCACAGAGAAGACAAAGGCTATTCTCAAAATTGGGGTGACATTTAAAATCAGGGTGACATTGTTTTTCTCACATGTAAAAATAGTGATTTCTTCCTTTATGCTAAATACCTTCTCCACTGGGTGATTTTTGCTGATAATAATCTTTCCTGCCTAATTCACAGGTTAGTTATGAGAATTCAAAAAGAGATAAAACATTTGAATCTGCTATATAAACTATAAAGAGTTTTAAATATTGTAAATTACTATTATTATTCATCCAAAGTAAGACTCAGGCATCAAGGACTCAAGAGGATATGGAATCCAATTGAGGGAATTAATTTTGAAATGTACACAGAAAGGAGAGAAAGAGAGACAGCCTTCTGATTAGAGGGTAGTTCTGAGCCAAGGTTGCCTGTGTTCAGTTCGGCCACTGCCCATTACCAGCTATGCAAGTTATTTAACTGGTCTTAATCTATGCAAGTTAGTTAACTGATCTAAGACACAACATTTTTTATTTGAAAGTCAGGATAAATAAGAGTATTTTACCAGATTTCTATATTAGCAATTTGATTTATGTGAAGTGTCTACTATTTATTAAATTCTCATTTGCAAACTACCATTGTTTCACTAGAATATTAGCACTGTAAAAGTAGAACTATATCTTTTTCATACATTCATTTATTCATTCTTTAAACAAATGTTTATTACCAGGTTCTGTTCTAGGCAGTGAGTATACAGCAGTGAAGACAGACCAGGTCCTTGCTTACAGAAAATGAACAAATAGTTAAAATCAGTTCAGGGGGTGATAAATACTATAAAGAGGCAAATACAGATTAATCATATAGAGCTGCAGCAGCATGGAGCTGGGAGCAGTTGCTTTAGATAAGTGGGAAGAAAGCCATCCAATAAGATCATGTTTGACCTTACCTCTTCTCATCATTCAGCATGTGTCAGCTATGCAAAGATCTAAGGGAAGAGAATTTGAGCCTGAGGAAGTAACACTTGCAACATATCTGGGACAAAAAACTAGCTTGCTGTATTCAAAAGTCATAAGGGCCCTCAGTCCATTGAGCTGACGTGAATGAAAAGAGGAGTTGATGAAGAGAAGATGGAGAAACAGAGTGGCCACATCATGTGCAACACGGGAGGCCATATTTAAAAGCTGAATTGTGTTTCACTTGGAATCCCATAGCTCTTGCATGTAGTTTTTTAATAATGTAACTAATATATACAAAATGTATTTTTAAATAATTATACCAAGAAAGTATTTAATATACTTAGAGACCTTGAGACTCTCAAGATATGCCTTCTCTCAAGGAAAAATCAGAAATCAGCCATTCTTTCCACATTTAAAACAGTGGTATCTATCCAACTTGGCAGTGACTCTTAATGCCACAATCTCTCTTTGTTTATCACATTCAGTAAAAATGGTTATTTTGACCATACTTGATTAGGCAAGGGTAAGACTTTGCTTTTAACCTGGAGCAAAGATCATCATATTTGATATAATTCAGACAGTTTATATCTGTGATGACATAAATGTTCTATGTTTGCACTGTCCAAATGTTCTATGTTTGCATATTGAATCCTTAATATGTGGCTATTATTGACTGAGGAACTAAATCTTCAGTTTTACCTAATTTTAATTAATTCTAATTCAAAGAGCCCCATGTGGTTTGTGGATACTGTATTGATGAGTGCAGATTGTATTTTTCTCTGCCTTTTCCATTTACTTTCTTGAAGTAGCTCATCGGTCTCTGCATCTTATCCTTCCTCTTACTCGGCTAAGGTGTTTCAAACCCTAGTCATAGGGAAGGTTCCTGCGTGAGCCCGTTACATTCATTCTGCTTCTTGGACTTGACTCCACCCCAACCCGCAGACATCCCTTGCACGTGCGGTGAGATTATGCGAAGAACCTCGTGCAAACACATGCCTGCAGAAAGCATGTCCATCCCTGCTGTTCAGTGAGTAACCCTAAACTAGTGAGTAAGAGACATTCCCCTTGTTTGCCAAGGGCGGTTTCATACATCTTAAGTGAATTGCCTGTGCAATAGTTGTTCCAGGTGTAGAAGGTACATTTACTTCAGATCAAAATAAGATGACAGATGTTCCAGAATTAATCTAGACTTAGTTATCCAAAATTTCAGAAATCCTTATATTCTTTTCAATTTTTTAAAGTTTCCAAATCCATCATATTCTCAGTATCCATACTAGTGAAACTACTGGATGATCATTTTTTAAAGAAATGAAACAACTGTTTGAATTTAACTGCAAATAAACCGGTCCCTTTCTAAACATAGCACTCCACTGTATCTGCAGTGAAGAGGTGAGAGGAGAATGAAGGTTTTCCATTTCTACTCAAGTTTGCCCATCCAAGGAGTGAGTCAGCCACGGTGGTGATTCCGGGGAGCCCCGCGGCGGGTGATCAGAGCAACATCTATGGCAATTCAGACTGGCTCATCCACATTTTCCTTTGTGTTGAAAACACGATTTCCAGGCTTAAACATTCTTTACAGATGTTATTTAGGTTCCTTAGACATCAAAGAACACTTTAAAAACATATTTCCATGAGTCAGGTGTAAGTACTTCTTTAGGTACTTAGATAAAAGATTCTGTTGTTCTCCTGAATCATATATAGTAATGGCAAGGTGCTCTCTTGTGGCAAAGGTCTTTTGATATGTAAAAAATCCCTAGTGACTGAGTCAATAACACAGTCTTCCAGGATTTCTATG
Organism: Mormoops blainvillei; assembly: GCA_004026545.1. NCBI lineage: Eukaryota > Metazoa > Chordata > Mammalia > Chiroptera > Mormoopidae > Mormoops > Mormoops blainvillei. The sequence continues at coordinate 87,472 of PVJD01004711.1, forward strand.
GCAGGTGTGATTACTACATTCAACAACGCCAATACCATTCTCACCCAGCTAACATCAGTAACAGCATCTGACAGCATCTATGGTATTAATAGTTTAAGTTTCTTTTAATTAATTCTTTCCATAAAGAGTAACGACTGGATTAATTGTTCTCTGACCTAAGAGGACTGTGCAGTTCTTTGCAAGTGTTCTATTCTAGAGTGATATATTTTAAATTCAGATATCTAGGACTGAGGTATGTATGTCTTGGGATCCCAAGAAGGGCGGGGATATCAGTATAAAAATTTTGGCATTGTCTCAAAAGTTAAGATAATCACAGACTCTAAAACTACATGACAATGTTCAATTATAATGTGATTATCTAAAAGGCCCAATGTCTCCTGATATTTTTTCTTATATCACTTTTTAATTGTCTTCATAATACAAACACAAAATAAGAAATATTTTGGAGGAAGAATGGACCATAGAAAAGAGAACAAGACCTCTAGCTTAAGAAACACTGCTCCAGAAACTACATATTCATCAGTTACAATGTAGTGAAACTCTGCTTAGTATAGGTGCACCTCTAGAATATAAATTCGTCACTGTTGTATTCTCCCTGGTTATCATAAAGGCTCTTAAAAAAATAGCAATTTCGTCTACATAAACTAATAAATTAAGGAGAGAATCAATTCCCAATCATAATTAGAAATAAATCCACTGAAGTTCTGTCCATCATTTACCACCTTGCAATGCAGCAGTAGTCTAATCATCACTCAGTTCTTCTCACTGAACAGGACGTGTTCACTGAGTTATCTAACTTATGAATGTGCCCACAGTGTCCTTCTGTTGTCTGATAAACAGAAGACAATGTTAATATATTAGAAGATGTTTTGACCAAGAGTAGATCTTGTCAGAAAATCCAGGTCTCTGTGCTCCAATCTAATTCTCCACAATTTTCATCACTGAGATTAATACATTGACCCTGAAATCAACTAGAAAGCTGTTGACAGAATGAATAGGCTTAGATTATCTGTGGAAACCTGTTTTTCAGTCAATGTCTTAATGTAGGACAATGAATGCATTCAATAAATATTTGTTGAGTGTTTATTATGTGCCAAACTATATAAATAGATACTTGAAGGGTGTGAATATGTATGCCAAAACACATATCCACAAGAAACTTACAACATAATCATGGATGGATACAATTTTAAGCTAAGAGATGGACAAAATACCTTCAGAACATCTTCCAGATGTCTCTTGGTTTATTTGTGATTTTTGGAATAGGTAACTATGTAATTATAAAGTTAACACTTTATGAGAAGATCTTCTCACAGAAAAAAATAAATTGCATCAAACACGATCTCCAGAAAGCTTTCTTTCAACAACACAATTGCCTTTTTTGTTCGGTCCTGCAGTACAAACCCCACATTAAGACCGTTCAAAAGCAACCAGCACTACACTTCGTTTTTAGTAATTACTGTCAGTTTTATGCGATTGAATAATGTTGTTCCATAACTATGCACACACTGTAGAACAATTAATATGCTGCAGTCTTTTAGAAGCTACTTTATCCAGAAATAACTATCAACCAACACTTGCGTACTTCTACGGTACAAAAAAAAAAAATTGTTTATAATCATGTTTTGAAGGACCTGGCGATCTCAAAATGCTTTTTTTTAAATGTCATCTAAAGTACAAAGCAATTAATGTCAATCGTTGAACATGAATGAGTCTCTATTATTATAAATAAAGATAATACGAAATGTGTTAAGACGGGGTTTCTACCCTCAAGAAGCTTAAGACTAATGAGAGGCTCATAACACACCAACAGTCTTTAATAAAGATCATGTGCAGTGGTAAAAAAAGAAACTTTTGCCTCCATCTCAATGTCCTTTTCTAACCCTCATGCCCGCTGATGAAGAGATGTTGCTGTTGGTCAGAACATTCAAAGCCCGTTACTGGACTTTGTTTCCTGGTGCAAGGAGCTGGCGTGCCCGCCCTGAGCCTGTCCTTCCCCTCCTGCCTCCATGTAGTAAGCAGGTTTCTCAGATCCAGTCGTCCTGGATTCAGAGGAGAGGTTCCTGGCTGGAGCCATGTTCTCCTGGGCCAGTGTTATCTAAGAGGGCTGAATTGAAAGGTATGGGATGACTGTCAGCTATTAACATGTTGGTATTTTCTTAAGAATTGCTATAGTCAAATCTCTTTGCATGAAGCCAGGAAGGAAAGACGCATGGGTAATATGTTCACCAAAATCCCATTTTGAACTGCTGACATGGTATTTGACCAGAAAGTAAAAACTAAGTTTATATTTACTTGTGTTATCAAAGAGTTACTATTAGAACATAAACTGAAGCTGAAACATAAAACATAGACTGAAAACATATTAAAATTTAAGAGTTTATCTGAGCAAAAATTGATTAGAATCAGGCAGTGACAAACTGGAAATGTTTAAAAGCACTGCACCGATAAGAGCTGGGGAAAGATGGTTATAGAAAAAGGCAGAAGCAAAGTAAAGAAGTTACTGATTGGCTGCCGCTCAAAGCCTAGCTGGCTGTGAGTGGCTGCCCTCAGGCTTGGGTTTTACAGCCTTGATGAATTTACAGGCTTAGATTTTGGTCTGCTTACAGAGGCCACCACAGCATTAGAGCCACCTCAGTCTAGCGGCTTCCTTGCTTAATTAATTTATCATTACTATGTGCACTGAATTTTCTTCAAGCATTATTAAAATGTAACTGGCCTAAAACCCTGTGTAAGTTTAAGATGTACATGTTGATTTGATATACCTATATATTTCAATATGATTAGCACCATAGCCTTTGTTAATTTCCCCATCACATCACATTAATTACCATTTTATTGTGGCAAAAACATTTAAGATTTACTCTCTTAGCGACTTTCAAATATATAGTACCATATTGTCTACTGTACCCACTATACTGTGTATTAGATACCCAAAATTCATTTTTTGTGCAACTGGATATTTGTACACTTTGACCAACATCTCCTCTATGTGCATTTAACTTTAGTTGGAAAATGTATACGATTTCCATAAATTCTTTTCATAAACAATGTTTATATTTTCCTTTATATGTGTCTTTCCTTAACTTATCTATCTTAAGGTTCTCAACTAACCTCGTTTCCCTCATTCAACCTTTTGACTATAGCCACTTGGAGGGCAAATTGTGACCCTTTAGAACTTAATGATAACTCAATAGTGACACTTAGTAGGACTTAAAAATGAATGAATGAATGAATGAATTTCTAGCCAGCACTGAAGAAAATTAGTTAATGTACTACCCAATATCCATTGTCTAAGTAATCAAACTTTCAGGACTTATTGATGAACTAAGAAGTAATCACTGAGATGTCTGGTATATAAATGCATCTGCTGTCTCCTTTCGTCAATAAATGGAAAATGATGTTTCTGGAGTGCAAGATGTTTCTGAATTAGAGCAGCCTTTGTGGTACAAAGATCGTGTAATGCCTATCTCCTAATACCATCTCTCTCTCTCTCTTTCTCCCCCTCCCTCCCTCCTCTGTGTGTGTACCGCAGTTATCACAATCAAGAAATTTAGAGTTAATATTATCTCATTGTCAGTCCATGTTCAAATTTTACCAATTGTTGTAATGAATTGGATATTCCTTCAAAGCTCTTTCTTATTGATAATATCACATTGTATTTAGTTGTCATGTCTCTTTTTTTCAATTCTTTTTTTCATTGTTGTTCAAGAACAGTTTTGTCCATTTTCCCCCCACCACTCCCCACTCCCCCCACTGTCAACCCCACCCCTCCTTGACTTTGTCCATGAATCCTCCATATACATTCCTTGTCATGTCTCTTTTGTCTACTCTAATCTGAACTCGTTCTTCGGTCTTGCTTTGTGTTTCTTGGATTTGATATATTTGAAGTGGAAGTACACAGGCAGTTATTTTATAGCATGTCCCTAAATTTGGTATTTTTACATATCACCAAAATCACACTGATTGGAATGTAGTCCATGCTCAAAAATTAGCCTTTAAATCTACCTGATATGCATATCCAAAGTCCATGTCTGCTCTTAGATGAAAGATGGACAGTGGTTCTGTTTTGCCAGCTTCTGAAATGTGTTTTTTTCACTATTGTGACAAATTTGCTTCAGGGAAAATTTGGAGCATTGGAAATGGGCCCAAAATGAAGGGTCATCTGCAGGCATACCCAGCCAAATGTGTTACCGATAGCAATGATTTAATTGACAGGTAATATTCAAATACAAGTACATGGTTCTTGATGATATTGCTGATGATATTGCTGAAGAGAAAATTATACTCCTCTCTTTTTCTCTTATTTTGACATCATTTTAAACTTACAGAAGATTTACTAGTGTAAATACTACTCCTACCACCTCTTCACCTATTGTTTACATTTCACTTCATTTGCTTTATTATTCTCTTTCTCTCTCTCTCTCTGTAGTGTATGTGCATATTTTTGTGTTTTTTCAGAAATGTTTTAGAGTAAGTTGCAGATATCATGAAGCTTTAAACTTGAATCTTTGTGTATATTTTCTAAGAACAAGGGTACTGCCTCAATGAAACAGTTATCAAAGCCAAGGTTTTTAGAACTGATATAATGAAGGGACAATCCATGTTTAAATGTTATCAGTTTTTCCAGTAATGTCAATTACAGATCTTTTTCCTTGTCTATGGCCACACATTGCATTTAGTTGCCATGTCTCTTTAGCCTCCTTTAATCTGAAATAATTCCTCAGCCTTGCTTTGTGGTTCTTGCCCTTGATATTTTTGAAGGATACAGGTAGTTATTCTGTAAGATGTCTCTCAAGTTAAGTTCACCATTTTTGAGATGTCATTTGAAAAGTACAGGACACCAGTTGCTTCAATGGATCTGTTCTGTCAATATATTCATGTATCTGGGATGTCCACTATTGGGATAATAGTTGTAAATTGAGACACTCTTTGCTGTATATTCCTGTTAAGTCATTTATTATCTGATTCAGTGCTTTAAACCCCATTATACCACTCTGTAATTATATTAGTTACAGAACAGGCTACCCAGCTACAAAAAAGACCCAAACATGGCTTAAACTGAGCTTTATTTCTCTTTCATTTAACTTGCCAAGGAAAGGTGTTCAAGAGCTGGTTGGGTACCTCTGCTATGCTCAGGCTTCTATCTCTGGTCCAGAACAGTTGTTCTAGGTCTTATTGTCATCCAACCAGTGGGAAGAGCCAGACATGTGCATATTCATCCCTTCCTAGAGACATGAACTGGAGATATGGCAACATCACTTCTACTTATACCCCATTGCGCAGAACTTAGACATACAGAACACACCAACCTGTAAGTGAGGCTGGGCAATGGGGTCCCTCACAGGGTGGCCATGCATCCTGCAGTACCTTCACTGGAGACAGCAAGAATAATGCTGGTGGCCATCTAACAGTCTCTAAACCAGAAGCGACCCACACATCAACACTTCCTGATCAGCAAGCAGAGTGTTGCATAAAGAGTATGATATTCAAAGCACAACATATTGGGAAAGGTGGATTTAGTGAAAACCCCAATTTATAGAAACTCTGCCTAGGCAATACATCCCCAAGTGGAAAAAAGGCAAAGGGGATGTTGAGATGGGGGACCTCTTTCAAGATCCATTAGATGACTGGAAAAAAGAATTCATTTGGTTATGCCTCTCAACTTTATTTCTTACCAATCACTGTTCCTTGTACATAACACCCCAGTGACACAGAATCACTCATGGTTTTCCTACACACATTTGCTTCATGCTCTTTCCAACTTAGATGTCCCTTGTTCCTCTATGTGTAATGTCTTTCTTGCTGTCACTTCAAGTGGAAAAACCAACTCATCTTTTAGTAGGCATTCAATCTCAACTCCTCTGAGGAAACTATCTCAGCTCCTGGAATAATATAATGAGTACTTCCAGATAGTTTAAACTTACAGCTCTGAGTGTGTTCCCCTACTGGACTCCAAGCTTCTTGGGGCACAGACTGTTATACTTGTTTTGGGTCCTGGGGTTCTGTGGTTCTGAAATGTATACCCATGTTCATACTTTTCAGGTATGTTAGAGGGTGACCACATGGAGAAAACTAGATCATAAGATCAATGCTTCCATCCTGGGACATTAGGATGGCAAGTTTGAAAATAATTCACGACTAAGGGAAAGAAACCAATGAAGACAAAGAGACCACAGATGCGAAAGTGAGATAAGAAGCAATAGAAATAAGAACATGGGACTTGCCAAGGCAGAAAATCTAGACTTGGAAATGAGAATGAGGGAAGCGACAGTAAAGGAAGTTACAGAGAAATGCTGAAATAGAGACAAGGCAAATGAAGTTACTTGAATATATACACACATAAATCAAGAAGTCCTGTACTAAATTCCTTTCAAATTTATGTTTATGTTAAAAATTAGGTTTTAAGTTTGGCTCCCTATGAAAATACACTTAAACAAAGTAATGCCTGTCCTTAATTTAAGACCCAAATTCTTTTTACTGTAGCATTTTTATTGGAAACTTGACCTTCACGTAGAATTCTGGTAAAATCTTTAGTTGCAGTCATTTTTAAGTAACTAACATAATTTTAGGCAATAAATTGAAAAGGGATGTGAAGTTAAAGACTTGATAAATACGTTTGTTTCTAAGTAGTAACAGAGTCAGGTATTCTCCTCAGAAGGTTTTAAAAAAACTTTTTTAAGAAAACTGATCAATAATAGTCTAATTTCAATACCAGACTCACTCTGGGCAGTAGGGAAGCATTTTTCTACTCTCTCTCCCTTCCATTTGACCCTGCCTTCACTCCATTAAGGGCTCTTTAATTTGGCACATGTTTTCCCGACACCCTTGCTGCTTGAAACCAGCACCTCCTAGGTGATCCCAGCACAGGCCTATTTTGTCTTGGGCTGCCCTCACTCATCCTAATAATCCAAGATTTACTGCCATCAATGTCACCATTGATAAAAGGATAAAGGGATGGTAATATCCCTTTGATGAAAATCAGCCTAACATGAATTATCAGAGGGGTAACAATTAAATGACATAGTCTGTGATTCGGTGAGGTGTGCTCCAGGAAGGAGACCAGAGGGCATTGCATGGAGCTTTCTTTTCAAATAAGTCAGATGATTCTTTAAACTTTCTTGAAGGTGAAAATTCCTGCTTTCCTTCCAAATTCAATGAGTTTGGCTCTAACTGTGGTCCCTTTAGGGTAAAATTATGGCTGACAAGAAACAAAAATAATGAAATAATAATAGCTGATATTTATTCAATGCCTACTATGGGCCAACCACTGTCTACTCACATTACATTTATTATCCCTTTCATTCTTATAACCATCCTATGAGCTACTATAGCCCCCTGCTGTCAAGATGGCCCACATTCACGTAATAAACAGAATGAACAGGAGATTACTAGTGTGGGAGTGGATCTCCAGAGACTATATTGTTACGCTGTCACTCAATATTTCTAGGAAAACAGTATTTGTAATTCCCTTCAAGTGCTATAGAACTGTAACTATGATCTTGACTTGTACATGAAGTCCACCCGCCTACTGCTGTCCATGCCTTTAGGGGCCCAGTTCCTAATTCCTTCTGTTATAAGAATTGTAGCTGACATTAAGATGTATGCAAATTATTTCCCTATAAGAACATTATAAAATATAAGTCATAACCTTCTAGTAAAAATATATTGCATCTTTATTTATAATAGCTAAGATGTGGAAGTAACCTTCATTGATGGATGATAAAGAAAATATGGTATATATATTCAATGAAATACTATCCTACCTTAAAAAAGGAGGAAATAGATGATAGATCCAAGATGGCAGGCAGAATAGCTGGAAGCTAATCTCTCCTCCTCCCAGGACCAAACAGGAATTACAACTAAATTACAGAGCAATCAACCAGAATAACCAACTGAAGATGAAAAAAGTCTTATAATGAAGGGTTTACAGAAGTAGTTACATAGAGACTGGTAGGAAGAGTGGAGATGCGGGAAGGGCTGGCCCCGCTCTCCCACGGGCAGCAGCTAAGATTCCAGAGGGATATCTGGGGTGCAAAGGTTCCCCCTGACAAGTGTGGGGTCTCAACCCCAAACCGGGTTCTCCAGCCAAGAGCACCAGAGCTGAGAAGAGGCACCCACATAACATCTGGGGAAAATCAGTGGGGGTTCTGTTCACCTGGACAAGACAGGTGTCTGCTAGAGACACAGGTGCCCACTTAAAGGGCCAACACACAAAGTCCCACTTGCAGCCACTCACCCTGGGCTTTAGAGGAGGGATGGCAGAGTAGACTAGAGTCCTGTGGGGCTAGACCAGGATTTGTGGCTCTGGAGAGAGAGCTAAAGGGATAGTCACCAGAATACCTGAGCTGAGCTCTTTGCCTACAATGCAGACACCATCATCCTTGAGTGGAGCACACCCCTCAACATGGCATCAGCCTGAGACAAAGCAACAGCACCACACTCTGAACTCCCTGTTGCCTCACACCATGGAACTTGTGCTCTGCTGAGGAATGAGCTGCCTGGGCCGGGATATAGAGGTCTGGGTAGACTCAGAGGGTGTCAGTGACTAAGTTCTGTGGCTTTGGACTAGGGGTCATTTCCCCCACTTTTCTATAAACCTGACAGGTGCCTCCCTCTCACAGGAGATCTGCCAGTCCCACTCTCAGCTCCCAGACAGCTAATGGCCCCACTCTCCTGACTCCAGTGGACCTGCCCTGGCAAGGGCTGGGAAGAATCTGGGACAGACTGAGTTGTGTGGCTTAAAGGTGGGAGGCACTACCCAACCTTCCCTCGTGCCTGACCAGCACCTCTATCTTGTGGAAGATCCACTAGCCCCACCTTCCCGACTCCCAGCAGCCTTACTCTGCTGAGATTGGGTTCTAGGAAGAATCTGGGACACAATGAGCTGCATAGCTGTAGGAGAGGTAACTTTTTTCTTCATATGCCAACCAGTGCAGAGCCCTCCCTTCACATGGGAAATCAGTGATTTGGAAGACAAGTTAGAATAAAACACCCAATCAGGAGAGAAAAAAAGAATTTAAAAAATGAGGACAGTGTAAGAGACCTTTTGGGCAACATGAACTGTAACAACATCTGTATTATTGGGGTACCTGAAGGAGAAGAGAGAAAATAAAGGATCGAGAACCTATTTGAAAAAATAATGACCAATAACTTCCCTAACTTGCTGAAGGAAAAAAGTCACAAGTTCAGGAAGCACAGAGAGTCCCAAACAAGATGGACCAAAACAGGCCCACACCAAGACACATTACAATTAAAATGGCAAAGATTAAAGACAAGGAGAGAACCTTAAAAGCCACAACAGAAAGGCAGTTACTTACCTACAAAGGATCTCTCATAAAAATGTCAGCTGATTTCTCAACAGAAATATTTCAGGCCAGAAGTGATTGGCATGAAATATTCAAAGTGAAGAAAAGCAAGGATCTACAACCAAGGCTACTTTTCCCAGCAAGACTACCATTTAAAATTGAAAGAAAAATAAAGAGCTTCCCAGACAAGTAAAAGCTAAAGAAGTTTGTTACCACCAAACCAGTTTATAAGATATGTTACAGGGTGAAGAAGAAGAAAGAAGAAAAGAAGAAGAAGAAGAAGAAGAAGAAGAAGAAGGAGAAGGAGAAGGAGAAGGAGAAGGAGAAGGAGAGGAAGAGGAAGAGGAAGAGGAAGAAGAAGAAGAAGAAAGAAGAAAGAAGAAAGAAGAAAGAAGAAGAAGAAGAAGAAGAAGAAGAAGAAGAAGAAGAAGAAGAAAGAAGGAGGAGGAGGAGAGGAGAAGAAAATTAAAAGAATAAAAAGTCAATAAATATGTACCTATCAATAATCACTTTAAATGTAAAATGCCTAAATGTGTCAATCAAAAGACATAGGGTAGCTGAATGGATAAAAGAGTAAGACCCACCTCAGCACAAAAGCTAGACAGAGATTAAAAGTAAAGAGATGGAAAGAGATGCTTCATGCAAATGAAAATGAAAGAATCTAAGAGCAATACTTACATCTGACAAATAAGACTTTAAAACAAAGGCTATAGTAAGAGACAAAGTAAGACACTACATAATGATAAAAAGAGAAATAAACAAAAGGGTATAACCCTTGTAAACATTTATGCACCCAAGATAGGAGCACCTAAATATGTAAAGCAAGTCTTGGTGGACATAAAGGTAGAGAGCAACAGTGTACAGTCATGGAAGGGGATTTTAACATCACATTGACATCACTGGATACATCTTCCAGATAAAAAATCAACAAGGAAACATGAACCTTAAATGTCGATCTAGGTTAGATGGATTTAATTGATATCTTCAGAACATTTCACCCCAAAGCAGCAGAATATACATTCTTTTCAAGGGCACATAGAACATTTTCTAGGAGAGAGCACATATTAGGACATAAAACAGTTTTAAATAAATTTAAGATGACTGAAATCATATCAAGCATCTTCTCTGGCCATAACGCTTTGAAAGTAGAAATCAATCACAAGAAAAAAAAACTGAAAAATACACAAAGACACAGGAGCTAAATAACATGTTACTAAACAATAAATGGATTAACAATGAGATCAAGGAAGAAATCAATAATAACGTGAAACAAGTGAAAATGAGAACATGAAAACCCAAAATCTATGGGACACAGTGAAAGCAGTCCTAAGAGGGAAATTCATAGCATACAGGTCTCTCCCAACAAACATGAAAAATCTCAAATAAGCAATCTAACTTTACATTACAGGAGCTTGCAAAAAAAGAAAAGAAAAGAAAAACAAACAAAGCCCAAGTAAGTAGAAGAAAGGAAATAATAAAGATCAAAGTAGAAGTAAACAAAACAGTCTAAAAGGGCAATACAAAAAAAATCAGTGAAACCAGGAGCTTGTTCTTTGAAAAGATAAACAAGATTGACAAACCTTTAGCCAGACTCATCAAGAAAAAAAGAACAATCAGACAAGAAGAAGACGAAAAAAGCCATCCGAATTGGAAAGGAAGAAGTAAAACTGTCATTATTTGCAGATGGCATTATACTGTATATAGAGAGCCCTAAAGATTCCACCAAAAAACTACTAGAACTAATAAATGAGTTCAGTAAAGTAGCAGGATACAAAATAAATTACCAATAATCAGTTGCATTTTTATAGACCAATAAGGAATTATCAAAAAAGGGAAACTAAGAAAGCAATTCCATTTTAAAAAGCATAAAAAATAAAATAAAATATCTAGGAATAAATTTAACCAAGGAAGTAAAAGACAGGTATGCAGAAAATTATAAGACACTAATAAAAGAAACTGAAGAAGATACAAATAAGTGGAAACATTCATAGTGCTCATGGATTGGAAGAATTAACATCATTAAAATATCCATTCTACCTAAAGTAATCTATAGACTGAATGCAATTCCTACCAAGGTACCAATTCCCAGAACTAGAACAAATATTTCAAAAATTTATGTGGAACCACAAAAGACCCTGAATAGAAGCCACAATCTTGAGAAAGAACAAAGTTGGAGGAATCATGCTACTTGATATTAAACTATATTAGAAGGCCACAGTAATCAACACAACATGGTACTGACATAAAAACAGACATAGATCAATGGAACAGAATAGAGAGTCCAGAAATAAACCCATACTTTTATGGTCAATTAATAGTTGACAAAGGAGGCAAGAATGAAGTAAAGACAGTCTATTCAATAAATGATATTGGGAAAATTTGACATATATGCAGAAAAATGAAACTAGACCACCTTCCCTTACTGTGTACAAGAATAAACTCAAAATGTATTAAGGACTTAAATGTTAGACAAAAACCCATAAAAATCCTAGAAGAAAATGTAGGCAGTAAAATCCAGACATTTCTCACAGCAATATTTTTTCTTATATATCTCCTTGGGCAAGGGAAACAATAGAAAAAAATTAACAAATGGGACTACAACACACTAAAAAGATTTTTCACAGCAAAGGAAACCATCAACCATGTGAAAAGTCAACCCACTGAATGGAAGAACATACTTGCCAATGATACATCTGATAAGGAGCTAATACCTGGAATTTATAAAGAACTTATACAACTCAATGCCAAAGAAACAAACAATCCACTTTAAAAAATGGTCAAAGGACCTGAATAGACACTTCTCCAAAGAGGACATACAGATGGCCCACAGACAGATGAAAAGACCCTCAACATCACTTTTCATCAGAGGAATGCAAATTAAAATCACAATGAGATATCAACTCACACCTGTCAAAATAGCTATCATCAATAAATCCACAAACAACAAATGCTGGAGAGGATGTAGAGAAAGGGGAATGTACATGCACTGTTGGTGGGAATGCCGATTGGTCAGCCACTGTGGAAAGCAGTATGGGGGTACCTCAAAAAATTGAAAATATAACGCCATTATGATGCAGCGATTCCACTTCTGGGAACATAGCTGAAGGAGCTCAAAACACTGATTTGAAAGAATATGTGCACCCCTATGTCCACTGCAGCATTATTTACAATAACCAAGATTTGGAAACAGCCCACGTAGGTAACAGTAGATGAGTTGATAAAAAAGCTGTGGTACATTTACACAGTGGAATACTACTCAACTGTGAACAGGAAGGAAATCTTACCCCTTGAGAAAGCATGGATGAACCTGGACAGTATTATGCTAAGTTCAGTAAGCCAGTCAGAAAAAGAAAAGTACCATATGATTTCACTTATATGCAGAAGCTAACAAACAAAAGAGAGACAGACTCAGAGACAGAGAACAGACTGATAGCTATCGGGGGGAGTGGAGTTGGTGGGCTGAGTGACAAAGACAAAGGGATTAAGCAAATAAATAAATAAATAAATTTCATAGACAAAGAAAATAAAACAGTATGCTGATTACCAGAGAAAAGAGGGGTTTGGGAGATGTAGAAGAAAGTAAAGAGGAAATGAATGGCAGTAGAAGGAGAAAAAGAAAACATTGTTTATAAGATGTAAAAACAATGGAGGAAATACTGCCATATGTGAGACAGATGAACTTTGAGGACATTATAATAAGTGCATAAGCACTGGACAAATACTGCATGATTCCACTTCTCTGAGATACAGTCGGATTCACAGAAACAGAGACTAGAATGGTGGCTGCCAGAGTCTGAGGAGAGGAGGATATGGAGCTAATCAATGGGCATAAATTTTAGTCATGTAAATTTTAAAGATTAGCTGTGCAATATTGTGCGTTTGGATAACAATCCTGTATTGTGCACTTAAAAATCTGTTCAAATGGTAGATCTCCTGTTAACTATTCTTATCACAATAATAAATAAATAAGTGTAAAAATTACATTTTTTGTTAAAATAGAGAATATCCTTTAAAATACATATTATAAAAAGATGCCTAACATGTGAATAAAAGATTCCACTTGAAGCTCTAAAAAATATATGTATTATGTTGAAGCACATGCCCTTAAATACAACCGAAGAAAATGAAAACAGAATATCAAAGGAATTTATGCCCCCCCATGTTTATCACAGCATTATTCACAATAGCCAAGGTATGGAAACAGTCTAAGTATCATTAACAATGACTGGGTAAAGAAGATGATGTATTTATGTATATGTACATATATGTATGTGTGTGTGTGTGTATATATATATGTGCATGTGTGTGTGCGTGCGTGTGTGTGAGTGTGTGTGTGTGTATGCAATGAAACACTCTGCCATGAGAAGGATGGGAATCTTGCCATGGGAATCACGACAACACGGATGGGTCATAAGGGCATAATGTTAACTGAGATAAGTCGGACAGAGAAAGACAAATACTGTATGATACCACTTATATGTGGAACCTAAAAAAGTCAGATATGTAAAGACAGAATAGAATGGTGGTTACCAGGGGCTGGGAGGTAGGGTAATTGGAGAGGTGTTGTTTAAGAGTACAGACTTGCAACAAGTAGATAAATAAGTCCCAGAGATCTAAGGCACAATACAGTGACATAGACAATAGTACTGTATTAGATATTTGAAGGTTGCTAAAATACCAGATCTTAAATGTTCCCAACACAAAAAAGAAATGATAATTATATGACACCATAGCGGTGCCAGCTAGTACTAGGATGGCAATCAAACTGCAACATAGATGTATCAAATCAACACCTTAAACTTACATAATGTTATATGTCGATTATGTTGCAATTCTTAAAAATCTATAAATTTGAAAAAATTTTGTGTTTTTCATTGTATGTATGTACACATGCACAAATGATTTACTTTTAACAACGTATTACATTTACTCATTCTAACAAATAATACATTCTCAAGTGTTCTTTCACCGTGCAGAAAGGATATAATTTCTGTAATGAGGTATACTGATGGAAACTGGTTGCTTTTTAGTTTAACTATACATTCTTTTGAGCTGACACAAGATTCAACCTCTAAGTAATGTTTGACACTTGACAGTAGACATTGATGTATCAGTTTTTAAAGTCTTATGTACAACAGGCACTTTTAATACTCTTTTGATAGTATTTTATAGCTTATTTTTCAAGTGACTGTAAAGCATATTTTTTCTATCCTTCCCCTTCCCTATCTAAAGAGCACTACACTAAAAATCCCTTTAAAATATATCCTTTTTTTCCTCTTTCCTATGTCTCTTTCTCCTCTAGTCTCACCACAAGAATTACAGTAATTTTTTTTAATCTAATAACCAAAATGGCTGCTTTCCCAAAATTCAAAAAAAGAATTATAATATGGGTAGCCTAGCTATTTTCTCTATTTACCATGCAGTCAAGGACTAAATCTGACAGAGTTTTCAGAAATAACTTAGCTTGTCATTATCATGGTAATGATTCAAGAACAGTTAGGTTAAATGCCTCAGACTTTTCTAAACACATAGCTAATACCATGTTCTTTTCCATTTTATGAGCTGCTGTTGACATTGAGATTTTCCACATCCTCAGAGCGGGCATTCTACCTCTGTTGGAAGGACTGGCTATTTTAGTCAACGTGAGTTGCTCTGACAGAAAAACGTGCCTAGAACATCCTCTGGTGGCGACAATGAGAATCATCACTTTCCACACAACTAAAGGTTCACTTCGCAGCCCCATTCCTCACCAGCGGCACTTCACGGGGAACACACAGGTATGGATAGAGCAATCTGCTACTTTCAAGACATCTCAACTACCTGACCGCAAGGTAGTCACTCTGCTGTCAAAGTTCTTAACACGTGGTGGCATCCTCTCCCCACCGGTATGGCTTTCCACATTTTACTACCACAGGTATAAATCTGGAAGTGAAAAGTGGAGACATTACAAGTCCATTTTTAGAAAGGCAAAATCTTATATGACTCCTTTTTGCCAATTACCACAAAGATGAACATAATATTATTCCAAAAAGATGGAAATTTTAAAAATTATTTCACACACACGCAAAAAGAGGAGCTCATAGTAACAGAGAGTAGAATGGTGGTTGCCAGAGAATGGGGGAAGTGGAGAGATGTTAATTGAGTACAAACTTTAAGTTATAAGATGCGTAATTTCTTGGGGCCTCATACACATCATGGTGACCATTGTTAATAGTTAATAATACTGTATTGTCTCCTTGAAATTTGCTATTTTTTTTACATTCCCACCACAAAAATAAAAAAGGTAACTGTGATGGATGTGTTAATTAACTTCATTGTGGAAATCATTTCACAGTATACACCTGTATGTCGAATGATCAGATTGTACACTTCAAATACATACTATTTTGGTTGTCAGTTATACCTCAACGAAGCTGGAAAAAATAAAATTTTCAAAAATAAAAATTGAAAAGTATTTCATAAGCAAAAATAAAAATGCATTGTTTGGATTTCTCATTATGAAAGTTAACATTCAACTAAAACTATCCAGTGTGACAGTGTGAGATTCAGACGCTGCAGTGCCATTTCTCCACCTGATGATTATGGTCTTCGGTGCTTCAGAACAGAACCCCACAGAGACTGCTTCTGTTTTCCCAGCAGCAGGTTACAGAAGTCAGTAAACAATGATGGTCTTTCTGGGAACGGAAGGGCTGAGGCATCCATTACGAATTAATTAAGTTTA
This sequence comes from Mormoops blainvillei, assembly GCA_004026545.1. Classification (NCBI taxonomy): domain Eukaryota; kingdom Metazoa; phylum Chordata; class Mammalia; order Chiroptera; family Mormoopidae; genus Mormoops; species Mormoops blainvillei. The sequence continues at coordinate 103,501 of PVJD01004711.1, forward strand.
TGTGGCAATCAGAACCCATGAGTTAGGTGAGAAGCAGCATTCACTTAAACCAGTGACGAGAGCTGCTGAGAGCTCTTCAGGCTGATACAGGCCACATGTTCTTTGTATTTTATTACACATCATAGAGTGAATTAAAACTACTGAGGTTGGCTCGTGTTGCTAATTTCATTAATGACTTTGATTAATGGAAAGTTTGAAGGATGAGGCACACGACTATATGTTGAATGTCACGGAACTGACAACATTTTATAGGTCACCTGGCTCCCAGAGATGTACTCATCCACCAGAATTACTATTCTGTAAATGTTTCCTTTGTAAACTCTTTAGGATGTAAAGAAGGTAAATATGAATATGTTTTCCTGATTCATGGACTAGAACATTGATGCTAAGGTAATCATAGGTAGAAAAGAATAGCACTATGATATTAAAAATGGGTTTGGAAAAAACATAACCAACAACACTTCCCAGACAACGCATGGCTCCCCACCACTTACCCTTTTTACTGGTTGGGCATTCTTCAATTTCCAGCAACAAAAGCTCTATGTTTTCATATAGCTCTAGCTATATGAAACATAGTGATATTTATTAGAAAAATCTAGAAAAGCTCCCAAGTCTGGAGAGCAGACAGAAAAACCCAGCTCTGAAAATTCAAGAAAAGGCAGCTCCACAGAGGTTATGTAGTTTCAATTTAGCCACGTGCAAGGTGGTAATACCAAGAACTGGAGGAAGGAGATGCAGAGATTCCTCTGGCTTCCTTCACAGAAGGGAAAACACCTCATTTACCATCCCACCCAGGCCAGGTACCATGGGGAAGAAGCATTTCTCCAAAGAGCAACTAGGCAGAGAAGGGGTAATGCATGCTGGGTGACCAGAACAAAAAGCAACTATCCACCACCCAAACCATGGTGACCTGCCTTAGCATGTGCATTCCCACCCATCAGCTGCTCTTAGACTTGGATCGCTGTGGCTATGGACTCTGTAACTCCACTTAAATTCGTTTCTTTTTTTTTTTTTTTAGTCCACTTTAAATGTTTTCCTTTTTTCTGTTGTAGATTTTTCAAAATTTTTATTTTGTTTTTAATCCTAACATGACACAAGTCTGAGGGACAGATGAATAAACTGTTCAAACAAAGCTTGGTTCACAATTTAGGGTGTCAGGAAGAAGTGCGTAGAACAGAGATGATATCTCTCTTGACTGACAAAACCGGTTAAGCCTACAGCTTCTGTTAACCATGCCCTTGCTTAATCACTGCGATGACACCCAACTCAAGTAAGGAGATGAACCTGTAGAGGGGAATGGCCTAGGGTCCCAGCCAAGGAAGATGGTGTTCATGGAAAGGCTGCCAGTCCATCAGAGCGCCAATGCACACACCAGAAAGAAGTCTACGGGCTGAACTCATGCAGAGATCCTGAGAGAAGGGATGCACTTTACATACCAGATGCTGAAACCAAGGAGAAGACAGTAAACTAGCGCAGCCCTGCTGGTAAGGATTAGGGTTAACACACTTCCCAGTGGACCTGCCATAGCTATATAAGACGGCACCCTCACTAAACGGAGCTTTCACAGAGCAATTTTTCCATGTTAATAGCTGAAAAGTATTAAATTTATAAAGTAATAAATCCTATGTGTGATGACATCTGCAAAAGACAGGTGACCTATAAAACTGTGTTATTATCTAGCCATTCTCCAGACAATGGTGTGGTCCAGATTGAGGGACTCAGAAAAAACAGTCACTGCACTTCTTCAGTCTTGTTCTGCCCTCCTTGTCCCCAAACCCAAAGAATAGGAAAAGCAGTCTGAGTTCCTTGAGAGATATAGGAAAGGAGATATCAAAACTTTCTTTTTTTATACATATTTTATTGATTATACTATTACAGCTGTCTCATTTTTTTTCTCCCCTTTAACCCCTCTGCCCTGTACCACATCCCATCATCCCTATGTCAACATTTTCCCCCCACCACTTTCCCCAGCCCCACCCCTCCCCACCACCCACCCTCAATCCTTCCCCCATTTGGCTTTGTCATGGGTCCTTTATGCATGTTCCTTGGTGACCCTTCCCCTCCTTTTCCCCTGTTATCCCCCTCCCTCCTCCCCTCTGGTTACTGTCAGGTTGTTTTTTATTTCCATGTTGCTGGTTATGTTTCGCTTGCTTGTTTGTTTTGTTAATTAGGTTCCACTTACAGGTGAGATCATATGGTATCTGCCTTTCACTGTCTGACTTATTTCACTTAGCATAATGCTCTCCAGTTCCATCCATGCTGTCACGAAGGGTAGTAGCTCCTTCTTTCTTTCTGCTGCATAGTATTCCATTGCGTAAATGTACCATAGCTTTTTGATCCACTCATTTATCATTGGGGACTTAGGTTGCTTCCAATTCTTGGCTAATGTAAATTGTGCTGCTTATGAACACTGGGGTGCATAGGTTCTTTTGAATTGGTGTTTCTGGATTCTTACAGTATAATCCCAGTGGTGGAATTGCTGGGCCAAAAGGAAGTTCCATTTTTAGTTTTTTGAGAAACTTCCAAACTGTTTTCCACAGTGGCTGCACCAGTCTGTATTCCCATCAACAGTGTACCAGGGTTCCCTTTTCTCCCCATCCTCGCCAGCACTTGTTGTTCGTTGATTTGTTTATGATGACCATTCTGGCTGGCATGAAGTAGTAGTGGTATCTCATTGTGGTTTTAATTTGCATCTCTCTGATGGGTAGTGATGCTGAGCATCCTTTCATGTGTCTCTGGGCCCTGTGTATGTCCTCCTTGGAGAAATGTCTGTCCAGGCCCTTTGCCCATCTTTTAATTGGGTTGTTTGTCTTCCTGGAGTGAAGTTATGTGAGTTCTTTACATATTTTGGAGAAACCCTTGCCCGAGGTATCATTGGCAAACATATTTTCCCAAATGGTTAGTTCCCTTTTCATTTTGCTGATGTTTTCTTTAGCCATGCAGATGCTTCTTATTTTGATGAAGTCCCATTTTTTAATTCTTTCCTTCATGTCCCTTGCTTTAGGGGACATATCAGTGAAAATCTTGCTGCATGGAATATCTGAGATTTTCCTGCCTACGTTCTCCTCTAGGACTTTTATGGTGTTGTGACTTATATTTCAGTCTTTTATCCATCTTGAGTTTATTTCTGTGTATGGTGTAAGTTGATGGTCAAATTTCATTTTTTTGCATGTATCTGTCCAGATCTCCCAACACCATTTGTTGAAGAGATGATATTTACTCCATTTTATGCTTCTGCCCCCTTTGTCAAATGTTAATTGACTGTAGAGACCTGGGTTTATTCCTGGGTTCTCTATTCTGTTCCATTGATATATGTTCTTAGCCAGTACCATACTGTTTTGATTACAGCGGCCTTGTAATATAGTTTGATGTCAGGTATTGTGATCCCTCATACTTTGTTCTTCTTTCTCAAAATTGCTGCAGCTATTCGGGGTCATTTATGATTCCATATAAATTTTTGAAATGTTTGTACTATATCCGTGATATATGTCATTGGTATTTTAATAGGGATTTCATTGAATCTATAAATTGTTTTGGGTAGTATGGACATTTTCATGATGTTAATTCTTCCAATCCATGAACACCATATATGCTTCCATTTATTTGTGTCTTCCTTAATTTCTTTCTTCAGTATTGTGTAGTTTTCTGAGTACAGGTCTTTTGCCTCCTTGGTTAGGTTTATTCCTCGGTATTTTATTTTTCTTGTTGCTATAGCAAATGGGATTTTTTCCCTTATTTCTGCTTCTGATAGTCCATTGTTGGTGTACAAAAATGCCTTTGATTTCTGGTTATTGACTTTGTATCCCACTGTTTTGCCAAATTCACTTATTAGGTTGAGTAGTTTTTTGGTGGAGTCTATAGGGTTTTCAATGTACACTATCATGTCATCTGCAAACAATGACAGTTCTACTTCCTCCTTTCCAATTTGGATGCCTTTTATTTCTTTTTCTTGTCTGATCACTGTGGCTAGGACTTCCAATACTGTGTGAATAGAAGTGGTGAAAGCAGACATCTTTTTCTTGTTCCTGATCTTAGTGGGAAAGCTTTGAGTTTTTGCCCGTTCAGTATAATGTTGGATGTAGGTTTCTCGTATATAGACTTAAACACCATAGTGCCAGGACAGGGTCTGTCCTGGGGATGGGGCCATTGTTTCCTCTCAGGTTTCTACTGCTCAGGGGAGTGGTCTCCCTGACAAAGATGGCTGCTGCCGTGTAGGAGGTGACTCAGTACCAGGATCCCTGAGGCTACTACCTCAGTTCTCTCCCCAAAGCCTCCGTTCCCAGTCTCTCCTCAGGCATCTCTAGCCCTCTCTGCCATAGCCTAGGGTAAGTGGCTGCAGATGAAAATTTATGTGTTGGTCCTTTAAACCGTCTCTGGCAGAGAGTGGCCCTAATGCTTTTTGCAGCTGTTATCTGTGTACTTTTTGGGCTCTGGTGCTGTAGGCTGAGGATCCCAGCTTATGATTTAGACCCTGCTCTTCTCAGGGGGATCCAATTGGCTGCTTAAATATCCCTGTGGTGCTGCCGCCTGAGGGTGCCCAGCCAGCCTTCTCACATCTCCACCACACTCCTTACCAGTCAGGCTGTGCTGAGCTGATTCTTCTGTCTGTCTGAGCTTATAAGGTTTCTGTCTCACTATTGTTCAGTTGTTTGTTCTGGGTGATTTCTCCACAATTAAGTTGTAATTCCAGATTTGTCCTGGGAGGAGATCAGTGTGACTTCCATTCACTCCTCTGCCACCTTGATCCCTCAAAACTTTCTAACAACTAAGAGGTAGAAAGTGAAAACCAGTATTCACCTGTTATTACTAAGTTAGAATATTACTGAGTTAGAGACATATCTTTCATATGGTTTTCTGTATTACCTTTATTATTATTATTATTATCATGTGCATAACCATAAATAATATTTATGAATCAGTACACATTTATTTCAAACATTGGTTCCCCTATGACTTAGGAACATTACGTGTGTCTCAGAAAAATGTCTCTCAAGACTGGGGAGAAACTGTTCTATAAATGTAAAACAAAGTGATAAAAGAGGTTTGCCATAGAATATGCTAGGAAAATGTTAGGAAATAATCAGGAAAACTGATTGTATTAATTTCTAGTGGGCAGAAACTATACCTATTGTTTTCAGCATCATTTATCATGATTTGTCATTGAACCTGATAATAATACAAATGTTGGTAAATGGTTAGACTTTATCTCAGTCTAATTAGTTAATTGTTTTCCCAATTCAAATTATTGAATATTTATCTGTCCTCAACCAATCAGGCATTATAAGAATATAGAGATGATGTCACATGACTCCTGCCCTCAAGGAGGTTGCAACATAGTTCTATCGAGATACATAACAATCACAAGGCCAAGTGTAACACAGCCAATAGCCACAGAACATTAAAGGAACACAGAGAAAACAAGCTATATGAAATATGAAATCCTCAGAAACAAAACACAGCTTGTCACAGATGTTTTATTTTGTAGGAAGACTTTTCCAATACAGAACATCATGTATTCATCCTTATTGTCCCTCATGTATTTTAAATAAAACAGTAATCTTCAACCAGTGGACCTTGAATTTCACTTTGCATGAAGACACCTGAAGAGATGGTAAACATGCAGATGCCTCCTCAGTTCCTGAGCATTGGTTCAATTGATCTACATTTTGATGTGTACTCAAGGTGATTTTGATATAGGTCTTTTTCCCATACTTTGAGAAATACTACTTAGACATTGATATTTTGTTTAATGTCCTACAGTGTTTTTACTTCTTTAACATTGCTGAAGTGAAATGATAAGTGCTTGGTGAGATTTTTAAGATACTTTATAAAAATGCTGCCCTTTCCTGCAGATGACACCCATGCACTTTGGCACAGCCGTGCTAACTTTGCCTACTCTTTGCTTTAGGTGAGAATGTGGCTGCATTTTACAAAGACTAATTAAGAATTCTAAAATGAGTTAAGCAAAATTCACACACCACAAGGCCTCGATATCATTTCCCTACAAACCATTATTTGGAAAGGCATAGAAATATTTGATATAACAATAGTTAGGAGAGACAGACAGATATTTTCACTTGTTTGCACTGCAAATTTTATATGCTGCCTTATCATTGTATCAGAAAAAGTTATCAGGTTTATATAACATTGATTTGTTCTTAATAAACCCACATGCCTATGTCTCAATTTGATTGTAGAATTCTGAATAGACTATCAAAACAAATTTCTAGAGTTAATGACCTAAAAAATTGCCATTAATTGAAGTACAAGCATTTATTTCAATTAAAGAATGTCACAATATTTAGTTTACATCTCAAAGCTACCACCATAAATCTAATCAATGGCATAATTTATACTGAAGAGCAATTTGAATAATTTAATACACTGTACTTAATGTTGGTCATTAGATGTAATTGCAAATTTATACCATTATAAATGCAATATGTGCTGTGCTATTCTTTATTCTATTTATTCCCTGTCATATTACTTACTATTAATAAACAAAACATAAAAAAACATCTTTATTTTAACCAAATAGCCTCAGAGGAAGTTTAACCAGTGTAATCTCATGGGCAAAATCCATCTTTCATAAATAAATTCATAAAAACAACAGACTTTATAAATATTCAATAAGCCACTACTCGGGGTTATTCAATAAACTCAATTATCTATATTCTGATTTCTTTTTTGTGCCAATTAGCTCTTGTTAAAGCGATATTCAATTTCTATAGAAGAAAAGCAAAAAAGAAGGCATATGATTACAGGTCTGCATTCACCGAGTGCTTCCTTCTCCAAGAGAACACGGTGAGCACGATCAGGAATGAGTCCTGAAGAGAGCGCCTGCCCTTGAGGCAATGCTGTGAAATGCCACTTCATGCCTGTGACCTTCTTCCCCAAGCCACAATCCCAGGCAAACCATGTAAACACATCTGAAAAACCCAAACTGAGGGACATTCTGCAATACACATGACAAATACTCCTCAAAACTATTGAGGTCATTTTTTAAAAAGCATGAGAACATTTCACAATCAGAGGAAGCTGAAGAGACTTGACGGCTAACATAACCTGGTGGTATGCTGGATGGAATCCTGGGACAGAAAAGGGGCAGTGGAGAAAATAAATAACATGCAAGTTAGGTATGACCTTTAGTTACATAACATTATGTCAATATTAGTTTATTGGTTGTACAAATGTACAGCAGTAATATGAAATACTAACATTAGGGAAAACAGTGAGGAGTGTAAGAAAACTCCCTATACCACCTTTCCTACTTTTCTGTAAATTGAACATTACAGTAAAATAAAAAGTTATTTAAAGTTAAAAAAATACCATCAAAAAACAATCTGGGAGAAAATATTTGTAACATAATAAGAGACAAATGATTAATATTCAGACAGTAGCCTACAAGTTGATTAGAAAAAAAACAAAAAACTTGGACAAGCGAGGAAAGGCAATCCCCTGAAAACATATACAAAATGGCCGATAAACATGAAATTGTATTAAATGAAAGTAGTGATCAAGGAAACACAAATTAAAATGACCACTTTTTATTAATTTTGTTGGCAAATGTAAAAGGACTACTTCTGTGTCAAAATTAGAGAAAATGCATTGCTATGCAGTGCAGGTGGAGCTGTGAATTATTACAGCCTCTTTGGAAAGCAATTTGACAGTATATGTTAAAATTATAAATGTTCATACCATTAAACTCAGAAATTCCAAATGTCATTTTTTATCCTAGACATCAGTGGCCACAAAAAGAATACAAGGACATCTATCTATTGCTTCAATGCTTATAGTGCTAAAAATTTAAAACTATGCACATATTCATAAATAGAGCAATTGTTACATAAATTAAACAGTATGACAGTATATACAAGGTCTGTCCAGAGAGTATCCAGCCATGTAATATGAAAAATAGAGATGTCTATTGAAGAAGATACAAGATACAAGAAACATTGTGCATAGGACAATGATGCCTCCGTCCCCTTCAAAGTAGGCACCTGGGGACCTCACAGAGTTCTCCCAGAGCCTCTTCCACTGTTCAAACACACTCTGCAAAATCCTTTGTTGGAATCGCCATCAGCTGCCCTGTTGAATCTCATCGAAAATCTGAAATCTCTTCCCTTTCAAGGTTGATTTCAGTTTTGGGAAAAGCCTGAAGTCGCAGGGCGCCAAATCTGGTTCACCGGTAGCAGTTTGAATCAAGTCATTAGCAACTGCAGCACGATGTTCCTTCTGCTCTGGCAGCAGAGCTACAGAATGAATCATGCCACGACTCGTTTCATGCCAAGATCCTGCATCAAAATCTCAAACACAGTGCTCTTTGGAATCCCCGAATCAGCTTCTAGTTCTCGCACTGTCAGTCGCAGGTCTTTGTTGATTGCAGCCTGTACACGTTCAACATTCTCCGGTGTTCTACTTGTTGCAGGCCTTCCAGAATGTGGATCACTTTCAACAGATTCTCATCCATCTAACTGTGCTGCACTCATTGCATCATCCCCAAAAGCCTTCTGAATCATCCCAATAGTTTCAGCAGAGGAATGTTCAAGCTTAACGCAAAATTTGATGCAAATTCGTTGCTTTACTCGCTCAGTCATTTTGAACGTGACAGCCACACAGTACACATGCTCACTCAACAGTATCTACTGCCTCCACTGACTAGTACAGTGAAGTTGTCATTGTTCATGCATCCACGTTCCGGTCCACACTCCTTGGCTGCCAGATTACATCCATGTCATTATACTACTCTCATTATATTAACAAGGGCTAGATTTTTTCTGGACAGACCTCGTGTATACAACAGATATGCCAGACATAGTTTAAAAAATGAAACAGACCTAAATGAGTACACATGGACAGATCAAGATTTTGAGGAAGAGAAAAGCAAGCTACAGAACAGTTAAGTTTATTATTATACTTTAAAAATATAAAGAGAAAAGAATGATAATAAAATTACATGTTTTATCTGGATGCCTAAAGGTATATGTAACTACACTGAAAGTAACCTGGAAGTAATCTGGAAGATAGTACTATCAATATAGTAGTGGGTAAATCATGTGAGTGGCAGGCGCAGCATATGTGAAGGATGTTCTCCCAGGAGAAGTCTAGCAGGTGCTGTGCTAACACAGGGTTAGCAACCAGCTCTCAGATGGTAGTTAGTGCCCGTTAGTTTCTGGGGAGGAAATATATCCACTGCAGATAATTTCATGGCTCACAAAATTTTAAAAATTTTAACAACTGTCTATCTGAAGCCCGTACAAGCCAATTCCAGTACATCACTGACTCTAGCCCTACCTCTTTTTTAAACTTGTATAGTTAAAAGTAATTTTAAAAGTTTAAAAGAATGCACTATCTGAATTATTTAGGGCCATTCCAGAGGCAGAACTTTCCTGAGTTGTATTAAAACCTCTAAATTCTACAAAGTGCTCCTGATGTCACTTGAAATTTCTGTGTCAGCTATAGCAGTTCTAGGACATCTGGATCATAGACACTGTCTCTCTGACAATGGAATAAGTGAACTTAATTTTAAACAAATGAATTATTCACTTTTTCATTATTAAGGTTCATGATCCAGCTATATGAATGGTGAGGTAATTAAAAACGTTGTATTAGCTTTCTATTCCAGTAACTAATTACCATAAACTTGGTGGCTTAAAACAACACATTTATTATCTTATGGTTCTGTAATTCACAAGTCAGAAATGGGGCTCACCAGACTAAAATCAAGGTGTCAGCAGGGCTGCATTCATTTCTAGAAGCTCCAGAGGAGAATCTACTAACTTTTCTAGTGACATTCCTTAGCTTGTGACTCCTTCTTCCATTTTCAAAGTCAGCAACAGCATGTCAAGCCCTTCTCACATTGCATCTCATTGACCTCCTCTTCACCTCTCCTTTCCACATTTAAGGAGGATCCTTGTGATTACACTGGGCCCACCTGCAAAACTTAGGATAATCGCCCTATCTCGAGGTCACCTGATTAGCAACCTTAATTCCATCTGCCATTTTAATTTCCCTTTATTATGTAACCAAACACATCAATTGGTTCTGGGGATTAGGACACGGACATCTTGGGGGCCACAAAGTAAGGAAGTGAACTATTGGGAAATAATGCCACCAATAACCTGTATGACCAGCATACCCCCACCCCCATTCCAGCCAACCTCTTAGTCCAGAGATTTGCTGCCTCTTTTCCAGTCTTGGAAGAAGGGCTACAAAGAAGATTTTGTGCTGGCTGCTGACCATTTGTAATATTAGTCTTTCTGGAAACAATGAAACTGGTTCGAACTGTGTGATACAAGGTTTCAACCAGATGAATAAGAATGGGACCACCAACTGCCAAGACTTTTCTTTCTGATGAATGAAATAACAGTAACATAATAATACTATTAGAATCATCTCAGGGGCTATTTGGTACTGATGACATTTTGGTTACTTCATGTGATAGTCAAAAGAGAAGCAATGATTTTGCTCTAGCTCCCACAAATGCTGGATTGAGACAGCTGACACTTGTTTCCACCTGTGCCATACTTTTCAAACAGCAGTAGACCCTTGCTAGTTCCAAGAGCTCCAAGGTTAATTAGCAAGAAGAGAGTGGTAAATACGCTAGAGCAGTAAATAGATCATGAGTGAACTTCCGCTCTACCCTATGGTGACTTAGACTGGGATTGGGCAATGGAATTCTTAAACCAATTAAGTGTTGGGGTCTGCATAGCCTCTTTCTGTTAACTATTCTTTAATACAATAGAGGGAAGGAGTATTTTGTCCAGATTTCAGTATCAAAGGCATTTAATGTTAATTAACAATGAACTCCACAAAGACAAAAATTAAACAACAAAAGCTTTAACAACACTAAATGGGAAATCAATGTTATATTTATGAAAGAACTAAGGGGAACATAATGAAAGGTTTCAAGATGCATTTGGTACCACTAATATGATGAGTACACACTGACTTGTATAGACATATCGTAGGATACAAGGAAGTAAATCAAGTAAGAAGAAAAAAGACACATTCCTCCACAGAGAAGGAATTTTGGTTCTTTAAAAATACTATTTTATATGTTCAGCTAATTAACAGACACCATCATATAATCCAGGTCTCTTGATGAATGTTTTTTTGTATCTAATTTAGTACTATAACAGTTTGTTTAAATTACTCAGACTGTTCCAAGTTTGTTCATTGTTAGATCCACCACGAGAATCAGATCATGAACTCAGGCGCTGGGTTTCACGTGGTGCTGGGGCTCAGATGCCTGGTGACCTGGCATCTGGTCTCTCAACCCAGGGCTGCAGGTCTGTCTCCTGCCTGAACTTTCTGTGAACCTTATGTAGTTAAAGAACCTAAGAAAACCAATGAAATATAATCTTAGTCTAAGATGATTTAGGGAACTACTCTGTTCTGTTATTCCCTCCTTTTTGTGCCCCTCTGAACTTTCTTTGTGTTAGACTGAACTTGAGAGCAAACTTCAAGAAAACAAAACAGCATCTGAATTTTTGAAAAAGTTATATCATTATCACTACTTCTAAAAATAGACTAAAAACCACTGAAGTGAGAAATTACTTTCCTATTCTACAAATAAGAAAATACGAATCAAACAAAAGCTAAATTACTATCTCCCCAAAGTACACCAAAATTCAGGGGTTTCTTATATGTGTATGAAGGAAAAATGCATCTCTGCATCTATTATCTCATTTTGTGTTGTTTTGTTTCAGTATAGAATCTCTACAAGGAGAAGTAAATGTGATGAAGTAAAGAGTTATGGGGCAGAAAAAAAGATAATAGATTCAAAATAATTTTAATTCCCTTATACACACATATTCTTATGCCTAAAGCCTGGGTATGATTTTTGTCCCCAGCGGAAAATGAGAATTATATCTTGTGATTCAGTTATAAATAGACCAATATTTATTCTTGTGTTTCAAAGGAAATAAATTTTATGTAAACTAATTTATATATATACTACTTATTTGAGTAGTATTGTATTTCTAACCCTAGAAGCACTTGGAAAAATAGTATAACTCAAAGCTTCATTTTTCCCAAAGGAATGATGTACTAACCAGAGGGATAGCTGTAAGATCCTTATGATTATGTAACAAAGTTAAAGAAAGAGTTAAACTAGAATAAGATAATCGTCTGGCGAGAAAAGAGAGTTTAAAGGAAAGAGGAATTCTTATGACTTGCAGCAATTGAATTCAATCTTTTTGTTGGAATGAATATCGAATTTAAGAAGGCACAATTACCAGCAGCTCTTAGAAAAGAATGAGTTCCATGCTCAATGATTAATAAACTTAAATTTTTTCAAAGCAACTTTTAAAACTTATTTCTTCTATCTATAGCATTCAATAAGATCAGTCAGGTAGCTCATGAATAGAGTCTCCAGCGAATTATATCTCTGTGACCAAAATCTCTCCGATTTGTGTAAGCTGCCATTGATATCACCAGGACTAATTATAGTGTAAACCTTTATAGCTGCTCTTGTGCAAGTGTTATTTCCTGTTAGCTGCACTCCTGTATTCTAAAGTATTATGGACCAAAATGGTCATGTACAGAAATTTATTTTTAAAGTAAACATGACTTTTAACTCAGGCAAAAAAGAAATACATATATTAATCAATTAAAACACTAAAAGACATGTGACTCTGAATGTTAAATCTAGAATGATTTTTAAATGTTTACACTATAAAACAAGGAACTTAAATGAAAAACTAGAACACTATCATACCAGTTTTAATCAAATAGACCAAAACTGAATATAAATGCTTGGGCCAAAGATAGCTGTTAGATCATATTAGCTTCCCAAAATTAAAGCATTTAATGATATAAATAGATAGACTGAGGAAGACAGACATGAATATTTTTCCACAATACAATGGAATCTTTAATTTGTACCTCACCAATCAACTCATATAGATAGATACCACAGAATGTTATAATTTATAGGGACCCTAAAAATATTCAAGAAAAGATTACAACATTACAATAATTTGGGACCTCAAATTATTTCTATATTTCAGTGTTCAAAATGGTCAGAGATAATCAAGCATCCAAAAAAGAAAATCCTGGGAACAGCAATCAGCAGAAATAACAGGAAACTGAGGCAGACCCACAGGGACTCTGGGTGGGAGAATCGTCAGACAACAGGCTGGGAAACAACTATTGTTATTGTAAACCACACTTAAAATCATAAGCAGAACAGTGGTACTATTAAACAGTGACACAGATGATTTGGAGAAGAACCAAATAAAATTATAAAACTGAAAAATATAATAACTGAAATGAAGAACTCAGTGGCAGGCATTGTCAGATTACACCCAGCTGAAGGGAGAGTGGGAATGAGTAAAACAAAAGGTGGATTAGGAGAAATTAGATGAATGAAATGTGGAAAAACAAAAAGATAAACAATATTTTTAAATAACAATGTAAAAGACATAGCGTATGTAACGAGAAGAGGGTGTATCACATGTCCAATTGGGAGCCCAAAAAGAGAAAATAGAAAGAGTAGAGCAAAAGCAATATTTGAAGAAACAGGAGCTAAACATTTTCCAAAACGATGGATGGCAATCCACATATTTGTGAAATTTAATGAATGAATTTGTGAAATTTAATAGGGATTTGTGAAATTCGATGAATGTGTGTAAAAGAAATACACACATTTATAATATAGAAATGGTAAAAAAATCAAAAACAAAGATTCAGTTTTAAAAGAAACCAGTGAAGAAAGATTAGGTTTATGTAAATTATACACACAAAGAAACTAAGGTAAGAATGACTGTCAGCACCTTGGTTGGTCTGAAAAGGTCTTTATTTTGACTTTATTTCTGAAAAATATTTGTCAATGTTTCTCAATGGGAAAATGCTTCCATCAAGGACACAATAATGGTGTCACTAAAATTTATAACGGACCATGTCGGGCTCCTTCCACCCTTGAACCAATAGTTCAAAAAAGAGGTTATTCTGACTGGAGTGTTTGTTTCCAATGACCAAAGGAAAACTGGATTACTGCTACGCAGTAGAGGAAAAGGGGACACTGTGGAGAACCCAGGGGGTCCTCCAGGATGCCTCTTGGTACTTCCATTCCCAATGGTAAAAGTTATTTCAAAACTACAACAGAAAGCATAACGTTTGGGGATGTAGACCCTTCAGGAAAGAATGTTTGGATCACCCAACATGTGAAGAGTCTGGAGCAGCTGCAACTCTGAGAGCAAGGGAGACACAATACGCAGCTGAAGAAGGAACATGGGTAACAACTACAGTCTGTGCCCCATTACAAAGACGAGGACTACAGTAACAGCATATTCCCTCACTGTTATTTGCAGGCTTTGTTTTATAGCCTAGACACCTTCTTCTTCCCATGGCTTCTTCCCATTATATATATGATATTTTATTTCATATATATAAATTATTAGAAGTTGACTTGAAATTTCAGTTTTTAATTCACAGAATATTCGAAAGATCTGTGGCTAAATTGGAGGAGGAATTAATAAAGTCAGCAACAGGTACAATGATTATTGGGGCTCTGTGTCTTTTTTTTTTTTTTTTTTCATTGTGGAGGGGCAGGATAAGATATTCGTCTTGTCGGATGGATGAATGTATCTTGTTAGGTGCAAATACAGCGTTGGTTTGTAGACAGACGGAAGCACAAACATGCACAGAAGAGTGCATGTGGAAGCCGAGTAGTCACCAGTGGACTGTGCAGGTTACCAATTCATTGCCTCTTAGCTACCAATTCATACCTTGCTGTATGCTCTGCAAAAATGGGTCTGACCCTTTAATTATTGTTTTCCTTTGCCAGGTGGCTGTAAGTTTTGTCAGTAAAGGGTACTGGAGAGACGCTACCAGAGGAAAGAGCTTTGCATCCTGGTTGTGGTGTACTCATTTGGCAAGAGCCTGCGGCGTCCAGCCAGCAGCACACCCTGGCCAGCAGCTCCCTCCCGCCGCCCCGAAACCCCTCAGGTGCTTCTACAGCAGAGCACCTTCAGAGGAACCCCTCTCCTTGAAGAGCTTTCTCCATCACCCTAAAGTATGGAATTTTTAGCAAATTCTAAAGCATGTTTCCAGCAAGTTCCACAGCATGGCACCACAGTGACCTCTGTGCCATCAGTGAGCCACAGCCGTGCCCTCTCCGGCTCTACCTCAGCCTTTGAGTGTTCTGTCTCAGCCCTAGCAGCAGTGACTGCGCCTTATAGCTGCTACTCTATATTCTTTAGAGTTCTCTTTACTTCTTACTAACCAATCTCTCATTATGCCAACCCACCATTATAGTTAATAATTCTTTCAACTTTCTCTTTAAATCCCTTTTCTATTCCAATTACTATGAGGTTTCTCTCTTCTCATTGGACCCAGACAGACATATTGTGGTTTTCTTCAGATCTTTGCTGAGGCTTGTTGATTTTTTTGCATCCTAAAATATTTTTCTAACCCACCAATTCTTTCTCCTCTTATTCTAGGATTCTAATTATACATATGTTAACCTGCTTGGTATTGTATCATAAATCAGAGAGATTTTGTGAGAGCCCCTTAAGCATTTTTTTCTCCCTCACTTTATTTTGGTAAGTTCTATGGCTTTAAGTTCATTGATCTTCTGCAGCATCTAATCTGATATTAACCTCATTTAGTTTATTTCTTCCTGGATGTTTTCTTTTCCAACTCTCAAAGTTTCATTTGGCTCTTTTATCATGTCTGATGTTTCTTTTGCATCTTTCTCATGTTTTCTTTTACATCCTTGAGCATATTTAAAATTTATATATTTTGTTTTAAGACCCATGGCTCCTAATTTCTTTATCTCTGTCACTTCTTGGTTCTTTTATACTGATTGATCTTTCTCCTGGGTATTGGACATATTTTTCCTACTTATTTGAAAACAGAGTCATTTTTTTCATGATTTACCATCCCTTGTGAATTTCATGTCACTTAGTGTTGGACTGTGTTTCCTCTTTTAATCAGTATTTGGCTTTGTGGCAACACTGTTCTTTTCTTTATTTTTATTGTTGATACTATAACAATGTCCCCATTTTCCCTCACTCTGCCTGCATCCACCCAGCCCCTGCACCCCTTCCCTCTGGCCATTGCCACACTGCTGTCTGTGTCTCCGGCTCATGCACATTTGTTCTTTGGCTAATCCCTTCTTCTTCTTTCATCTACCACCCCCATCCCCACTGACAGCTGTCAGTCTGTTCCATGTGTCCGTGCCTCTGTTTCTACTTATTCATCTATGGATGGGCACTTAGGCTGTTTCCAGATTTTGGCTATTGTAAGTAATGCTGCTATGAACATAGGGGTGCAAATATTCTTTCAAACTGGTGTTTCAGGATTCTTAGGCTATATTTCCAGAAGTCTGGGTCAAACAGCAGTTCTATTTTTAGTATTTTGAAGAAACTTTATACTCTTTTCCACAGAGGCTGCACCAGTCTGCATTCCCATGAACAGTGCATGAGCGTTGCCTTTTCTCCATATTCTCACCAGCACTTGTTGTTGATTTATTGATCATAGCCATTCTGGTAGGTGTAAGGTGATATCTCACTGTGGTTTTAATTTGCATCTCTCTGATGATTAGTGACACTGAGCATTCTTCATGTCTATTGGCCATCTGCATGTCCACTTTGGAGAAGTGTCTATTCAGGTCTTTTGCCCAATTTAAATTAGATTGCTTGTCTTCTTGGTGTTAGTTCCACATTTTTTATATATATTTTGAAAATTAACCCCTTGTCAGGTGTATCATTGGCAAATATGTACTCCTCTACAGTGGGTTCCCTTTTCATCTTGTTGATGGATTCTTTTGTGTGCAGAAGCTTTTTAGTTTGATGTAGTCCCATTTGTTTATTTTTCCTTTGTTTTCCCTTGCCCTAGGAGATATATCAGCAAAAATATTTCTATGAGAAGTGTCTGAGATTTTGCTGCCTAGGTTTTCTACCAGGACTTTTATGCTTTTGCAACTTACATTTAAGTCTTTTGTCCATTTTGACTGCATTCTTGTGTATGGTGTATGGTGGTGGTCTATTTTTATTTTTTTTAATGTACCTGTTCAATTTTCCTAACACCATTTATTAAAGAGACTGTCTTTACTCCATTGTATATGCTTGCCCCCTTTGTCAAATATTAATTGACCATATAGATGTGGATTGATTTCTGGGCTCCCTGTTCTGTTCCATTTATCTATATGCCTGTTTTTATTCCAGTACCATGCCACTTTAATTACAATGGCCTTGTAGCATAGTTTGATATCAGGTATTGGGATCCCTCTAACTTTGTTCTTCTTTCTCAAGATTTCTGAGGATATTTGGGGTGTTTTGTGATTCCATATAAATTTTTGGAATATTTGTTCTAGAACTGTGAAATATGCCATTGGTATTGTAATAAGAATTGTGTTGAATCTATAGATTGCTTTGGGTAGTATGGACATTTAATGGTGTTAATTCTTCCAATCCATGAACACTGTATATGCTTCCACTTATTTCTATCTTCTTCAATTTCTTTCTTCAATGTCCTATAGTTTTCCAAGTATGTGTCTTTTACCTCCTTGGTTAAATTTATTTCTAGCTATCTTTTTTGCTGTTGTTACAATAGTAAAAGGGCTTCTTTTCTTAGTTTCCCTTTCTGATAGTTCATTTTTTGGTATATAGAAATGTTACCATTTTTTAAATTTTTTATCCTACTGTTTTGCTGAATTCATTTATTAGCTATAGTAGTTTTTGGTGGAGTCTTTAGTGTTTTCTATGTACAATATCATGTCATCTGCAAATAATGGGTTTTACTTCCCCCTTTCCAATTGGATGCCTTTATTTCTTCTTCTTGCCTGATTGCTGGGGCTAGGACTTTCAGTACTATGTTAAATAACAGCGGTGAAAGCAGACATCCCTGTCTTGTTCCTGATCTTAATGGAAACACTTGTAGTTTCTTTCCCATTCAGTATGACGTTTGCTGTGGGCTTATCATATATGGTCTCTATTAGGTTGAGGTACATTCCCTCAATTTCTACTTTGCTGAGAGTTTTTATCATAAATGGGGGCTGGATTGTATTAAATGCTTTTTCTGCATCTATTGATATGATCATATGGTCTTATCCTTCATTTTGTTTATGTGGTGTATCACGTTTATTGATTCGGGGATATTGTACCAGCCTTGAATCCCCAGAGTAAATCCCACTTGATTATGTATGATCTTTTTAATGTATTGCTGGATCAGGATTGCTAATATTTTGAGGGTTTTAGCCTCTATGTTCATCGGGGTTATTGGCCTATAATTTTCTTTCTTTGTGATATCTTTATCTGGTTTGGGATTAGGATATTGCTGGCATCATATAATGAGCTTGTGAGTCTTTCCTCTTTTTGAATTTTTTGGAAGAGTTTAAGAAGAGGTAGTGGTTTCTCCTTGAATGTTGGTAAAAGTCACCTGTGAAGTCATCAGCTCCCACACTTCTGTTTGTTGGAAACTTTTTGATTACTGTTCATTTTCACTAGTTGTAATCTGTCTATACATATTCCCCAATTTTTTCTGATTCGGTTTTGGAAGATTGTATGTTTTAGGAATTTATCAGTTTTATCCAGATTGTCCAATTTGCTGGCATATAGTTGTTCATAATATTTGCTTACAATCCTTTGTATTTCTTTCGTGTTAGTTGTTACTTCTCCTCTCTCATTTCTAATATTATTTGGTGGTAACAAAATCCTTACCTTTTTCTTGTTTGGGAAGCTCTTTATGTCTCCTTCAATTTTAAATGATAGTCTTACTAGGTAAAATAGTCTTAACTATAGGTCCTTGCTTTTCATCACTTTGAATATTTCATGCCAATCCCTGCTGACCTGAAAAGTTTCTGTTGAGAGATCAGCTGAAAGTCTTATGGGAGTTTTCTTGTAGTTAATTACCTGCTTTTTTCTTGCTGCTTTTAAGATTCTCTTTATCTTTAATATTTGCGATTTTAATTATGGTTTGTCTTGGTGTGGGCTTCTTTGGGTTCATCTTGCTTCCTGAATTTGTGTGTCTTTTTCCTTCACCAGGTTAGGAAAGGTTTTGGTCATTATTTCTTCAAATAGGTTCTCATTTCTTTTTCTCTCTCTTCTCCTTCTGCTACCCCTATTTTGCCGGTGTTGTTACACTTCCTGTTGTCTTAAAGTTCCTTTAAACTATCTTTATTATTTTTAATTTTTTTTCATTTTGCTGCCCTGATTTGGTGGGTTTTTTCCTTACCTTGTCTTCCAAATTGCTGTTTCAGTTCTCTGCTCATCCAACCTACTTTTTATTCCTTCCAATGTGTCCTTAATGTCAGATATGGTAATCTTCATTTCCAGCTGGTTCATTCTCATTGTTTCTATGCCCTTCTTCATGCTGTTGTAGTACCCAGTAAGGTCCTTGAGCATCCTTATAACAATTACTTTGAACACTATATCTGATAGATTGCTTGCCTCTATTTCACTTAGCACTTTTTCTCAAGAGTCCTCCTGTTCTTTCATTTGGAGCTTGCTTCTTTGTTTCCCCATTTTGGCTACCTATTTGTATTTGTTTCAATGATTTAAATAAATCTTCTGTGATTCCCAGTCTTCTTGGGCTGGTCTTATGTAGTATGTGTCCTGTGGGACCCCGTCTCTGATCTCCTGACCTGCGTTCTCTAAGAATGTCCCTTATGCGGGTTATGTAGGCTCACCTTTGTAATTGAGTCTTGATTGCTGTTGGCCCATTTGTGCATGGGATAGATGCTCAGGCTATCTGACTGTGAGGTTCAATCCCAACCATGGTGTCTGAATTGCTGTGCAGGTGTAGTCTCGACATGGTTTCTGCTGCAAATCCTTAATTATAAGATTCTTCTTCAGCTAATCTTCAGTTGGTTATTCAGGGTAATTTTTCCTCAGTTTAGTTGTATTTCCAGTTCAGTCCTGAGAGGAGATCAGTGCAAGTTTCACCTACTCCACCATCATCTTGAAGAGTCCCTGTTATTGCACTTTCACTTGCACATCATGTTGACTCTCTCAAGGTTTGCTGTTAAGTGGTATTAGAGAGGGCCCGAGCCCATTACTCTTGGGCTAATTTTGTGCTGAAACAATGGCGTGAGCCCTCTGAGAATTCTGTCCAATACCCTACTCAGGTTTCTTCACTCGGGTTGCTGAGAACGCTCACATGTCCCCAGTCCCATGTGAGCTCTGAAAATCATTTAACTCACTGTTTTCTAGTGGCTCCTTTCTTGGCTTATGAAGATTCACTCCCAACATGTACAGACTGGTATGTAGCTGAAGACCCAAAGGGAACCCTCTGCATCTCTAGAGCTCTCTGTCTGTGCAGCCCTGTGTATCTGGTACTCTGCCCAAAAACTGTGACTGCTTCAGTCTCCCCAAATGACAATCTTTGTCCCAAGTCAGTAAACCACAGGTTTCATTTATTATATGTTCTCCCGCCCTGTGCCACTGCTTGGAAACTGTCTCTTAACTGTAAACTGGGATAACTGTAGGGCTCATTCCATTGTTTTCCTTCTTTGGTGTGGGGGGGGGGAGGTCACAATCCAGTTTTCTAGGTTATATGGAAGTAAAAGAATTTCAAAAGCATTTAATTCTTCATGAGCAGAAGTGGAAGCCCTGCAATAGCTATTTTATGCTTTGCTAGTCAATAATATGAATGCCATCTACATTTAAACCTATTTAATAGTATACACCAATAGGTATTTACTTCCAGAATTATAATAATAATCACCAATTATTTTTTCCAATCCAACAAAGCATCTCTAAAAAAGATATTAACATAACTCTATTTGTGTAAATGTATTCTATGCAATGAATACATCTGAATTTCTTTTGAACTATCCTATAAATGGCTTTCCATTCATTCACCCAACCACAGCTTTTCTAAATAGCACTAATTTTATATCTGAAATGTCAATGAGTACATTTGCTACTTGTTGAGTTTTGAAAGAAAAAAGGCTAGAAAAAAAAGGAAACTGATGCTTGACGGTGGTGAAATCTGAGGATTTCATATATGTCTAATGACAGCCCACTTTACTGACAGGGATAGAGGGGCACCTGCCCAACCAAGGTCACTAACTAATGGGAGGCCATTGTGATCCTGACTGCAAGTTCAAACTCCTTCCAAACCACTACTCCTCTACATCGAGTGGCCCAGTTCATCACAATGACATTTAGCACTTACAACATGAGTAGAAAAGTGAAATATTTATTTTCTGACACAAATACTTCATTTCTGAGCCATGACCCTCATAATCATACAATGGGGAGAACAGTCAAGTCGGAGCAGCTGGTATGCACTCAAATGCCAGTGCTACTGGTAAGGTCTGTGCAGCCTCATCCAGGCTTCTGTTTCCTCTCCACAAACCACATATAAACAGAGTAGTGAAACAGAAAAGTTTTTTATATGTAAAAATACAGTATCTTGTCTATTTGTGTCTGAGAGTTTTTAATGCAATCAAATTCTAGGCCAAAAACTGTTAGCATCTAAGGTTTTCCTCTCTTCCTTCTTACCCTGTCCCTTGACTCTATTATCCCCTTAAACTCCTTCAAATGTTAGCTTAATCACCTGGTTATCATCACAAAATATTCGGTGATAAGGTCTGGAACAGGGAGAAATGACATGCCTCATGTTACTTAGGCTGCCTGCCGCCCTCATTTAAGGAGTAACAAGGAAATCTTCCCTGTGACAATCTGGATGGTGAATGGCTAAAGGTTATCAATGTCTGTTTCAAAAATGACAATACATTACTTGTCACTTCCTGAATCTGAGTCATTCATATTGGTCTGATAGCGGGCATTTTAAAGATGACATCTTCCTCTGTTACTTTTTCCATCAGGTTTATTTTTGCTATTTCTGAGGAAGGTACACAGGAAACAATATGTATGTACACCCTCTGAGTTACCACACTGAGTAACGCATTAATAGAATGGGATTTTGGTGTCTGATCACCTACAAGGAGGGTCAGGGACATGCGGGAGGATGTGATAATTGAGGAAGATAAAAGAAATTAAGAAAATTTGGCTAAACAAAACACTACCATCAATGTTGAAAAACTGAAAAGAATTTTAGCACTGATATAACTCTACCACAGGAGGAATCCTAAGGTTTTAACACTGTATCGTAATCTTTCCTATATTACAAAATATATAAGTGCTCTATGTTAGAAAGTTCTCATGCAGGTTCAGAGATGGATATTTATGACATCTTTGAACGGAAGCAATCTAAATGACCACCAAGCTCAGAATAAACAAAATACAGACTTAAAATAATACTACAACATGGGGATACAGTAAAAACATAACGTTGGGTGAAACAAAGCAAGCTAAAAGGATATTATGTAAAAATAAGTAAATGAATAAAATATGCAAAAGCAATATTATGCAGTCACATATAGATGCATTTAGATGTACTGGAAAACTATACTCTGATTACAGCAATTTTCTCTGAAAAATGGGTGAGGGTACAACTGGTAATAGTGCTTAAAGGGGACTTTTGCTTAATTTCATGTTTCACATCTTTAACAAACAGCATAAGCAAATATGACAGATTTTTTATAGTTAACTCCTGGAGGTAAGAAAATAGGTATTCTATCTTTTTATTATTGTTCCATTACAGTTGTCCCGATTTTCCCCCATGACTGTCCCCTGCCCCGCCCACCCCCTGCTTCCACAGTCAGTCCCCACCATCTTTATTTCATTTTACCTTTCTGTGAATTTTACACTTACAAATTTATTATTAAAATAAAATTAAAGTAAAAACATGCTCAAAGTCTGAGAATTTAGCAGCAATTTTCAGTAGCTTGGAGTGGTGATGGACAGAAGGCACTGGGATCATGAGTGGATTCGAGCTGAGAAAATATGACTTTATATGATCTCCTTCTCCAGTTGCAGAGGGAGGAATTTCAGTGTGTTGTGTACCCTAAAGTCTGTGGAGGCCAAGCTGTTATACATCCACATGTATGTACAACAAAACTAGTATGCCGAGATGTGCACTGTGAACCTCCAAGGAGAACCATGGCTGGGGGGATAAAAAGACCATTTTCACAGCAAAGGAAATCAACAAAATAAAAAATAAAACTCACAGAATGGGAGAACATATTTGCCAATATGTCTGATAAGAGGTTAATATCCAAAGTTTATAAATAACATACAAAACTCAACTCCAAAAAAAAGCAAACCCAATTAAAAAATGGGCGAAGGACCTGAATAAACACTTCTCCAAAGAGGACAGAGAGCCAACAGATATATGAAAAGATGCCCAATGTGACTAATCATCAGAGAAATGCAAATTAAAACCACAGTGAGATACCACCTCACATCTGTCAGAATGGCTAACATCAATAAATCAACAAACAACAAGTGCTAGCCAAGATGTAGAGAATCGGGAACCCTTTTGCACTGTTGGTGGGAATGCAGACTGGTGCTGCCACTGTGGAGAGCAGTGTGGAGATACCTCAAAAAATTAAAAATGGAACTGCCTTATGACCCAGCAATCCCACTTCTGGAAATATATCTGAAGGAACTCAAAACACCAATTTGAAAGAACATAAGCACCTTTATGTCCACTGCAGTGTTATTTACAATCACCAAGATATGGAAGCAGCCCCAGTGTCCATCAGTAGATGAGTGGGTAAAACAACTATGGGACATTTACACCATGGAATGCTACTCAGCCATTAAAGAAGAAAATTTTACCCTTTGCAACAGTCCAGATGGACTGAAGAACATTATGCTAAGTGAAATAAGCCAGTCAGAGAAAGACAAATACCATATGATTTCATTCATATGTGGAATCTAATGAACAAACTGAACTAACAAGGAAAATGGGGGCGGACTCATAGATGGAGAGCAGGATGGCAGCTGGGGGGAGGGGGGAGTTGAGCGGGTGGAGGGATTGAACCAAAAAGAGAAAAAGAACTCGTGGACATGAACAGTGTGGTGTGGTGACTGCTGGAAGGAGAGGGGTACAAGCGGACTAAATGGTAAGGGAAAAAATACAACAAAGAGTTTTAAAAATCAATAGCATAGGATGGAAGTACTCATATAATTTATATACTTTAGCAGGGCTCTTTGAAAGAAATACCAAAGGAACGAGCAATGGCCACCTTTTTTTTTCAGGTTATTTTTATAGTATTAACCAATAGAGGTTGTGGATAAAGAAATTAGTGAACCTTAGTTGGAGAGAAAAAGAAAGGTGGGAGGAAGTATGGAACTGGAAGTGGATCAAAATAAACTGAACAAAATAAATAGAAGGGAAAACTCTTTTTAAATAGTCATAACTTCTTAGAGATTTCCTTTTGAAGTTTAAAAATCTAATATCACATATTATTTAGGCAGTTATCCACTAACTGAAGAAAAATAATTGCCAAAAGCTATTTTGAATTAGGTGATATTTTAAAATAAGGTTTATTTAGTTACTAAGTCAAGAAAAGCTTTACATACTTGCAAAGTAGTAGCATATAGGAGAGATAGATAGATAGATAGATGATAGATAGATAAAATAGATACATAGGTATAGATATATGGCATTATTCATTTGGTTAAAGGCAATATATGAAGTATCTCTGATTCTGCAGATCCCTTATAATAATTTTAGAAACACCCTCACCCCTTTCCATCCAGTCGTGGCAACAGTAATCTAAAGAGAACTTCTGTATTTTAAATTTTCAATTACAGTTGACATTCAACATTATTTTATATTAGTTTCAGGTGTACAGCATAGTGGTTAGACAATTATGTAATTTACACATAAATCCCCCCAATAATTCTAGTATACAGCTGTCACCATAAATAGTTATTACAATATCATTGACTCTATTCCCTATGCTGTATTTCCCATACCTGTGACTATTTTGTAACTACCAATTTATACTTCTTAACCCCTTAACCTTTAGAGAGTAGTTTTAGTTTTTGGTGGAAGGTGATTAGAAGAAAGAGAAAAACAATAACTATAGCATGAGTCAAGTCACCTACAGACTTACAAATGGGTTAAGAAAGCCTATTTGCCAAATACTAAGTGACAGAGCAAGGACTCAGATTAATCCGTTTGGTCCCAAATCTTGTGTTGCTCCCACTGAATGCAGGACACTGCTGGTTGAACACTGTGTTCTGTACATAATTCTAAAATGAGTAAAACACAGTGAAAGCCAAACTCAACACAAGCCCTAGAGTGAAGGATTAAATTTACGATAACTTGGTTAATGAATTACACTGGTAGAGGGTTACTTTTCCATTATTCTAAGCGAGATACTTCCAGGTAGTGTGACTGTGGGCAAATAAACCTGGTACATTGAATGCGACAGTGCGGCCGTCTGGTGGTGTGGGTGGGCCACAGGTGGGTGGGCAGTACTTACAACTGTTTCAAGGCCTCTGGTCAGGGAGTATCCCATTCATGGATCCTGAGACCACCTACGAATATACCTCACCATTTTGCCAATTTTAATGAAAAGAAAATGAGGGAAGAGCTGGATCAAACATACAAGGAGGTGAGTGACAAAAGGAATCAAGTAACCTAGTGCTTAAACTCCTGGTACTCCTGGCCAGGAACATAAGCAGCGAAGCAAAGAAACCAGAATTCTTAGGCATATTTTCAGGAACCAAATGCTGACCCAAACCCCACTTGGAGCATGTTTCTGCACAGTCCCGCTTCCGTGCTGAAATGCGAGCACCGTGGGGTGCGAGCTGATGCATCACCACTGGCTCCCTCACCACTGTCTCCCCAGCACCTAGAGCAATGCCTCGTGAGCAGAGGCCCTCATAAATTTTGTTGAATTAATGTCTGCTAATGGTTGTGGGGATTGTATTTTTTCCTGTTATATATTTATAAGTATAAATTATAAATATAATTCACTTGGAACAACGATACCTACAAGCATAAGACCACGATTCATCTTAAGAACAGATCATCTCCCTATAACACATAAGAGCTTAAGCATAGGGCTCCCTCTGTCACCTTCCCCAGCCCAAGGTCAGTGGGGCTGCTCCAGGTCCTTCGCCCATGGTCATCCATGCGTGCCACAGGTAATACGTGCCATGGTAATGCATTTCATTTTTACCTATCTTATGTCATTCAAGCATCACAACAAACCTTCAAAGTGAACAGCATTATTATTCCAATTTCACCAATGAAGGACCAAAATGGTCTCGTCAGGACTCAAACTGAACAAAGTGAAACAAGAAAGGTTAAAGGAAAAAGTCTGATTCCATACAACTGAAATGTCTAGAACTGGAACCAGTTAAGTTCAGATGCAGTGACTCAAAACATATTATCAGAGCCCACCTATGAGGGCTCTTTCCAGCAACGTGGGTTGAAGTTTATCATCAGGTAAGCTCACACCTGGAAACTAAGTTAATTTCACCCTTATAGCTTGTGATCCTGGAGAATAGTTGACTTAGTCCTCTTTCCGGGAAGCTCTAGCAAAATCTCCAGCTTGGCCCAGTTTTGGCCATGTATCCTTCCCAGACTAATCACTGTGGCTGTCAGGGCTGAGAGTTGGGATTGCCCAGCCCGAGTCATGCTGGGGAGGACGTAAGGTATTGGCAACCTTGTTAGGTTGGACAGCGGTAATTCCTAAAAGAACATTGCCAAACAGACTAAATGTGATACATCTCCAAAATACTAAAGCTTATAAAAACTACATTCCATAAACAAAATGCCATAGCCCCTACGAGGCTGAGACTTGAGTCCATAACACGTAAGTATTTACCAACTAAATAAACCCGAGCCTGTGTTCTAACCCCCAAACCCATGCCCTTTTACTACACTTGCAGCTTTCCATTTTTGAGCAAAATAATGAACTGCTCCAAAATTCTCCAAATGAACAGGGCTCACCCTGTGGACTGACATAGAATTTGAAACATAAAATGGTAATTCACAGAAGAACAACGGTACCTGAGACTTTCCTATTGCCGAATGCTTTC